>OY720462.1:6892800-6972800 GCA_963082715.1 Harpalus rubripes
CGGCCAGTGGTCCAACAACAGAAACGTAACTCACATTTACACAGCTCGTTCTGTGTGCCAGGGCGAAGCAATCCATTGTGGCCAGGTGTAAAGTAACCTCAATTAAATATAGATGAATTTCGGGAACCCCATAAAACTGATCTATTTGCCCTAATTGAAATTAATGACCCTGTTCTCAACGTTAATGCATACCCAATGAAACACTAAATTATCTTTAATATTGAATTCATACACAATGCCATCAAACACTGAACTAGCTAATAAAATCAAAATGAGAATTAATTTTACATCGAATATGCTTTGTTCAACGGAAATCTAATTGCTAATGATATGAATGTTTGTACTTATAAATCATATTGAATTTCAATGAAATATATTACAATATGATCATTTATGTCTACTGATACAAATTGTTATATTAATACGAAGATTTATAGGCAAATATCAAATGTTCATAACACTAACAGAATAACTATACAGAGTGACAGAAAAACGAGCCACTCCAAATATCTTTTTACTTCCTTGTACATAGTAAAGAAAGTATTGTAATCGCGAAAAATAAAGGTTTTCAGGTTTCAACGGAAATATCCATTTTGACCATCCCTGAATCCATTTTAATTAATTTCGTCGTGACGTCTGTACGTACGTACGTATTTTGTATAACTCAAAAACGGTAAGCCGTAGAAAGTTGAAATTTTGTATTTAGGACTATATTATATCAAGTTATGCACCTCACTTTTTGGTCATTATATAATTTCCAGAATTAGAACTTTACCTATAATAGATTTTAATGAAAAACTATTTTAAAATGTAATCCAAAACTTTTCAAATTTGGTGTATAAGACTTTTATGTCAATGAGAATAACACAGTAGATTTTGGATAAAATAGGCTAATCGGAAGTGATATATTACCCGAAGTTGTTAACACTTTTTCTTAAATAAAATGGTTTTATTTTTATTTTCGAAATAAATGCTTTAAAGCAAATATTTCATCATTACCGATATCTGTGTACAAAGCAGATTGGCACACCCAGCAATGGGTACTAAGCCGTGATGATATATTTTATTTTATAACAAAAGTTTTAAAGAATTAAATTCTGCGTCTAGCACATCAAGTATAATTAAATTAGCTCATTGTATAAGCGAGATATGTTAATTTAAAACATAAACTTTTTGGTTTTTCTAATAAAGCTTGCTATGGATTAGAACAAAAAATAACAAAAAAATAAAATAAAATTAATGTTAATGACAAATTACGTCAAATACCTACGTGCAATTTTATGATTGGGTTTACTCATATACACAGGCTAGTGACTTGAACGACGTAGCATAGGGGTTTCAATGGTAAAACCTTAATGTGCAGTTATTTGCTCTCCTAATTATTTTGGAGCAAAATTGTATTTAGGTTTTTGCTACAGGAAAAAATACTGCATCCGAATATGCTATGTTTATAATTTTTCAATTTGCGGAACCATAAAAATAGTCGAATACAATAATAACAATTTTGCAAAAATCATTGATGCCATAGAACAAAATCGCAAACATATGTCAATACTTAAAGAAATCTTAAATTTCGTTTTCGTCAAATTATATTGTTGTAATCAACTATTACATTGTTGTCATCAACACTAGGTGTTTTCTTTATCCTTGTTTTGAAAATAATTTTAAATGTTAAGATTCTTTGACAGATGTTTGCATTTTTGTTTGAAACGAGGACAATGAAATAGTATATTATGTTATTAAGCGTAGAAAGCGGTTTTTTTGTGTTGAACCCAGCTATTGCGGCCGAGGCGCTTATCTTAACTGTTTTCACAGCCTGCTTCAAATTAGTTCGGCCGGTTAACATTTTCAACAAACGAATTATAAAACTTACGCAAATGGTGGGAAATTTCTTTAATATCTTTCGACTAGTTTAAAATATAGATTTTAAATATATAAAAACTGAATATGATATTCAAGTATTCCGCCATTTAATATTGGATTAAAATTATTATCTGTGAAGCATATGTCAGGTTTATTAACAATAATTTCTACTCCATGCTCAAATTCAGAGTTACAGAAACTATTATTCTTATATTAGATATTAAAACTAAAAACTTTATGGGGTGTACTATAGTTATAGTTCTAAGTTCTAACAACTTTTTTAATTTAACTTTTTAATTTCTCCAAATACCACACATTATTTCCTATTTGACGTCGGTTACGTATAAATTCTGGTTTAGCGCTACGCAATATGACTGCAGTAACCTCAGGGATTCCAAATCCTGGATCACGTACAAACTGATCCCGGATCTCCTGGATTTAACCTGTCACTAACCTGACCAACAGTGAAAGCACATTGGACCAGAAAATAAAATTACAAGAAAGGGAAAGATATCTGTTATTGCAGTCAATGTTTTCATTTCTTACAAGTGAGTACAGGGGCGGATTTAGGCAGGGGCTGCAGCCCAGGGCCCCGCAGATACAAAGGGCCCCTCGCTTCAGGCAATCGGTATAACCTGTGCAACAGTCAGCGACAGTTCGACAATGCGACACACTGTATTACATCCTGCATCGATGATCAATTTAATTATTTTTAAAAATAAGTGATATTTTTTGTTTTTCCATTTCTTTTTAGTATTTATTCCTGACTTAAGAATTTGATTATCAAAGATAATACATGCAATCTTTGTACGATAATAGTTTCAATCTATTTTAGAAAAAATAGCTTTCTCTAATCCAATTTAATACAATTTTTATTATGTTACGTTTTATACAGAGAAAAAATAAATAATACAGTTATTTTATGAGGTAAACATTGAAAATATTCTTAATTTTATGACAAAAAAAATCTAATGTAGCCAACACAACACCTCCCGCTATTTAATTTTCATTAATTTAAATATACATACTTGCATATTTATGGGTGGATTCTGTTCACATCTGTAAGTCTTACAGAACTGTAAATCTGTAAAAACCTGACAAAAACTCATCTATTTTTGTTGATTAATATAAAATTATACATAAGAGTGCAATTTCGTTGCGATTTTGTTCATTATTTACAAATTTACATAATAGAAACTGTATTAAAATCCATTCCATATAACTATGGTTCTATTTACTATATTCTTTTTAAAACGTTACTATTATTAATTTGAAATGATTAGTTGTTTGACAGTGACATTTATCTGTCAGTTACATACATTTGAGATATGAACTGTCTAATCAAGTAGTTATGTTTGTTTAAAGCGCAGGCTCTGTGATTTAAATTATAGATAATTTTATAAATTTATCCATAAAATATATAGAAAAAGTATTAATGCAAACCAATAGAAAATTTAATAATCTTTAATTTTTATAATAACATAAATCTCAAAAAATAACATTTAAAGGTATATTTCGAAAAATTATTTTGAGCTTCAAATAAAGTGCCATTTCCGGTTATCTGATGTACACCAAAATTTAATGGCTTCTTTCCATATTAGAATAACGTATAAATACAAGGTTTCAAAATTTTCTGAATGATAGTATATGAGTTAGAGCGCAAACAGGAACCACACGCACGCACGCACGCACGCACACACGCACGCACGCACACACACCCACACACATACACATACATGTACACGTACACGTACACGTACACGTACACGTACACGTACACGTACACGTACACGTACACGTACACGTACACACACATACACATACACATACACATACACATATACATATACATATACATACACATACACATACACATACACATACACATACACATACACATACACATACACATACACATACACATACACATACACATACACATACACATACACATACACATGCACATGCACATGCACATACACATACACATACACATACACATACACATACACATACACATACACATACACATACACATACACATACACATACACATACACATACACATACACATACACATACACATACACATACACATACACATACACATACACATACACATACCAGTGGCGTAACTAAGAGTTCGGGGGCCCGCCCGCAAAATTTGTTGGGGCCGGTTTTGAATTGTAGCGTTTATTATGAAGAACTGCATACCACAAGAACTTGGGGAAATTGTGACTAGGCTCACTTTCATCTGAGTTGACATGTTAAGAAATAAAATAACCAATATTGGAGGCCTGAAAATCTAAGATTATGCACTTTTACATCCCACCAAAGTCATTGTATGTTGTGGCATTTACTATGAAAATGTGATTGGCCCGTATTTTTTTTTTTTTGTAAATGAAATTAGTGGCACAGTCCAATGGTGAAAGTTACAGGGAATTGATTCAACATTTTTGGTATCCCAAATGAATGAACTTGGATGCGATAAAATATGGTGTTAGTAAGGTGGATTAGTATCAAACAGTCTAAATAATAGCAATTTTGCGAAAATCATTCTCTTATCGTTATTGAATCCCAAGTTTTGGTAATACACATTGGCCGCCAGGTGTCTTGATTTAACAGCCCCAAACTTCTTTTTATGGGGTTATTTTAAGGATAACTCTGGATCAGTTGCAGGAAAATATTTGCCAAGAAATCGAAATTCTACCGGCCGAAATGTGATGGAAAATAAAGAACTTGATTTTAAATAGCGGATAAGGGGGCCCTTAGCCAATATTATTTTTGGAAATTGACATTTAAAAAAATAAAAAACTAAATAAATTTGTATGTTGCTACAAAAAAATGTTTAAATTCAAAATTTCGCAGTAGTAACAAAATTATAAATCTTGTAAATTGGGGCCCCTTTAGAGCCAGGGGCCCGCCCGCAATGCGGGCCCTGCAGGCCCGTTAGTTACGCCACTGACACATACACATACACATACACACACACATACACATACACATACACATACACATACACATACACATACACATACACATACACATACACATACACATACACATACACATACATACACACAGACATCATCGTGAAAATGTAAAATAGTCTTCATACGATAACCAAAACATTAAATTTATAAACTGTTTATAGGTATTTGTTTTATAAAGAAATATATTTTGTTTGCTTTTGTTTTTATAACAGCAACTAAATATCGAGCCATTGAATCTACCAAATTTCTGGTCGCCGATGGCGTTATATTCTGCCATTCTTCTTGTAGTGTATTTTTTAAATTAGTTTTAATGTTTTTTAAGTCCGATGGCCGGGGGAGGGGGGAGTGAATTGATCTTATTTTTGATTAAAAAACAACATAAAGTTTTTTTGACAAACTGGCGATTATGGTAAATTAGTTAGCCCCCAAGCAGTATTAACCCAGGGCCCCCGAAGTTCACGGTTCGCCCCTGATTGAGTATGTTTTCGTACACTTACATGGGCTCCATTTTGAGAGACCCTGAATATTGTTTGAGTATTACTGTAATAACGTATGTAACAGAAGTTTGTATTTAAATTAATAAAAATTAAATGACGGGAGGTATTGTGTTGGCCACACCAGACTTTTAATTATTTGTCTGTGATAAATAATTGTTTTGTACAATATTAAATTAATGTTGTCATGAGTAAAATAAAATATGAAACTGGTATTGTTTTTAATGAATATCATTTTAATCTGTGTGCTTAAATTGCATGTTTGTGGGTAGAGCGATAAAAATTTGAATATACACAAATAAATTACCACCAGCTTTTAAATTAGTGACATGCAAAAATAATCTAATTACACATCTATATTCAGTAAAACAATAACAAAAATAATTGAAAAGCGGTGGGTTGAAAGAGAATAAATTGCATTTGTATTATTCCCCGTGTGAATTTCAATTCGTTAATTAGCCATTTGACCACAAGCTGTACGCGCGAGAATCGGACATGCATCACTGACTACAACGACTACAATGTACAAGGCTAATATCAGCACGCAGCTCCAACCTCAAGCATGAGGGGTAGAAATTTTGTAATCATGTTTTATTATTTCAAAGCTAATATTTGATCGTATGACTGTGTTTTAATATAAAAAATGTGGTGTGGCCAACACAATACCTCCTGCCATTTACAGCCTGACTCGCAAAAAATACTATGTTAATCCTTATTTTTGAATTAGTGAAATTTACTCTAATTTTGACAGTTTATTTCTTAAAATATAGTCTAATCTAATCCAAGTAACTACCTTTTTTTAAACCCCTCAACAGGATTAAATCCCAATTACAGAGTGGGTTCACATTCACACACATCCGTGCCTTAGTGGGATTCGAACCCAGAGCCCCGGGGGCACTCATGACATGAGGCGTTGCTCTAACCATTGAGCCACCGGAGCTATAATAAAATGAGGACTAAATTTTAAATACCTGGATAGAATAGAATTCACTAATCCAAAAATGAGGATTAGCTTAAACATTTTTGTGAATCGTTCATTTTTATTAATCTAAATACATACCTACATATTTACTTATGCTGGAAACTGTATTGAATTCCTTTTCTATTATTCTATTTACTGTTTTCTTTTTAAAACGTTACTAATATTACTTTGAAATGATTAGTTCTTTGATAGTGACATACATTTGAATAACTGCGTTTTGTTTGTTTAGGCTCCGGGATTTAAATTATAGATAAGTTTATAAATTTATCCATAAAATATATAGAAAAAGTATTAATGCAAATCTATAGAAAATTTAATAATCTTTAATTTTTATAATGACATTAATATCGAAAAAATAACATTTAAAGGTATTTTTCGAAGAAAAACTATTTTGAGCTTCTAGTAAAATGGCATTTCCGGTTATCCGATTTTCACCAAAATCTCGATATGCGATTTTTACCACGATCCATTATACCTCCCTTACGAAGAGTAGTGGGAGGTAATAAACTGTTGTGTAAACACTTGGACCCCAGGTTTGTATTTTTAATTGTATAAAAACTAATTTCTTCTATTTTTAGTTGCACCTTGATTTAGGGCGATACAAAATAAAATAACATACATGTAAATTGAATGAAACTTTAATAAATAACCCTTTTGTTCGCACATATTTATTAGACACAGCAATACTAATTTTGCCTTGTCTGTTACAAAAGAGCCAAGGAATCTGAATAATTATTTCCCAAGACCTACAAAAATTGGAGCAATAGCCAGTGAACGTAAACCTTTTTGAATACATACTGGGTGTGTCAAATTGCTTTGTTCATAGATATCGTAAAGGATGATGACATATTCGTACCGTGTGAGCGTTTACCAGGCATCACCTCAAAGATAAAACATATTATGTAACTTGCAAAATACCTCATTTTATTTATGTTTTCTTTTTATAAGCGAATAAATTTATTATTATATATAATTTATTATTTTTTTCTGAATCCTAACATAATATACTTTTCAAGGAATTTTCAATGTCGCCATGTAGGGTTTCATATAAATCACTATAAAGCATTTTTAACAACAATATAGGCATTTACAGGTTACTTGTGTTACAGAAATTCCAAATCACTTTAAAGTATTTGTATCCCACTATATGAAGGGTCACTTCGTGTCTACCTGGGAGTGAGGCAAGTTTTCCTACTCTAAGGTGCATTCACAAATGAAAATTAAGTTTATGGTTTTGTTTAGGTTTAAGTAAATCATTCATAAATGTAAGTTTAAATTACTTGAAAATTAGTTTTAATATGTACAGACATCTGTGTAAATGCTTCAAAAACAAGATTAAAATATCGGTAGACCAGTACTCAACAAGACACCTGTGGGCCGTGAAACTGTCATTCACTTGGCATTATTGGTTATATTTCAGCAATGAAGTTATGACAGTCTCCATGTTCTTCTCGCATTTGTTTAAAAACCCGAATCCATCAAGTGGATACTAAATAAAGATGGGCGTATATATCTATATCATTTAAGACTCGTTCTCATTGGTGAAGTTTGTGACGTCAAACTAAATCATAAACCTAAAGTTTGGATCTTGCAATGTTTAGCTTTATGATTTGGATTTAAAGACCCTAAATTCTGAAGTGTGAATGGAATCATTATATAATATGCGGCCAAAGTCTTTAAATCTAAAGTATAAACCATAACTCTAAACCTAATTTTCATTTGTGAATGCACCTTAACAGAGATTGGTGCATCGACCTTTTAAAAAGGAAAAATTGTTTTACCTTGAGGTTGCATATAGTTTCAACCCAAAAAAGGTAGCTGTGGCTACATCAAAACTTTACAGTGTGTGATGAAACAGCGAAAAAAGCGTATATACATAACTTATTAGGGCCATATGTATCTGACACATGTGCTCAAACAAAAAAAAAGATAGTTTAATGCGTGTATGATAGGTGATTGATAGAAATTGCAAGTAATTATTATTAATTGGGGTGGCGTTCATTAATTATGTGAGCTGAACACTAGATTAGTTACATGAGAGGATAATCACCATGCCAGGACCGGCTGCACTGAAATTTTCACCTCATTTACACTGAAAATGAACAGAACACGATTATGATGACTAATACTCACGTCGCTATGCAACCTACTGTTCAAAAGTATTTACGTACATACACTGACATTTTTTCCCCTTATACCAGAGACAACTATCTAAAGAGAGATTGGACAGACTTATGGGTGGCCTTGTAACAAAGTTTTTGGCGATGAGGGGTAAACGGAGCACGGGGAAAATAGTTCCTTGCATATTTCTTCAGAGGGCAGCAAAATCACAAAAATGACGAAGACAACATAGAAGGCAATTCAAAAAAATATAATGGAAAATTTAAACGTCAAACTGAAAAATTTATATGACATACATAATTTCTGATCCCGCATTATTTGAATTTTTATATGCTTAAAAGATATAGAGAACTCGTAAGGTATCTTATGAACATTAATTACTTTATATATAATAATATTTGTAAGTTTTTCTTATATATGTGTCTGTAGTATTTCATGGAGAACAAATAAATATCCTGTTGAACATTCATCAAATGAACTTGAGCATTTGCAATTCTTCGGAAGAATTCTATATGAGAAAAGAAAGGAACGTACGCAAAAAGAACTAAAAATCCGCAGTAGTATGTAAAAGCTGACAATATCGTTCATAAAGTTACGACTAAATGAGTTATGTGAAGAACTATGAAGATGTTGGAGGTTAATATTCCTTAGCTCCCAATTTTAGCTTCTTTTTCTCACCTATGAAATGCGTACGTCTCTTCAACACGTCTTTAAATAAGGTTTCAAAATTTTTTCAAAAAAATACTACTAATACAGCGATGTACATATCCGATTGTGTTGCTTACAAGTTTTAGTTTACATCACATACATAGATGTAAAAATATGGCTCAGATATTACAGTACACAAATTAGGACTTGAATCTCGCGAAGAGGTGTGGAATTTGCAAAAAATATACACTATTCCTCAAAATAATTATCTGGATAAATACTATTAAACTCTGTTATTAATATTATTTACATACCTACTAATAATTGTTCTTTTGCAATTGAAAATTTAAATAAATGTTCATAATACATTATGAGTTTATCTTTATCTTTCAAATATTAAAAAAATAAAAAATTTAAAACACACACGGTCAACAGTTTAAAGATCTAGTTACCGTCGTTTAGTTAGCTGCATATGTTGATAGATGGCGAACTTTATGACGATACAAAAGCATTGAGTTTCCAATCTCTCTTTAGATAGTTGTCTCTGCCTTATACTCAACAGACGACAAACTTTTCTAAATTATAGTTTATCCATTTAAGTTATAAATGTCAAAATTCAGTTTAGAAATTCTTATCATATTATGATAGTCGCGTCTGGGTTCACCCTTGTCATTCTATATAAGAGGTAATTTGTTTCGGACTTTAAGATATTATTCCTTTACCTAAACTATCTGTGAAATGATAGACAGTGCAACAACCCCAAGAATACCAACTATTCAGCCAGATCGTCTAGTTCGTCTACGGAAAGTGTCGTTTTCCACCTACCCAACATATAAACCTCGTTTCTCAAGCTAGTGTTACACTTCACAGTACACATGACATCTGACGAAGGTACTTTTGTCTCATCTCTCTTTTTACCTTCCGTCACCTTTAGGTAAGGAAGGTATTGTCTTTGGTCAAAAAATTCGATGATGAGTTTTTACTCAATAAGCACGTTTTAGAGTCCCTAGAATACGAATTTACTATTTTTACGATGATGTCTGTATGTGTGAGTGTGTGTGTGGATGTGTGTGTGTGGGTGGGTGTGTGGATGTGTGTGTGTAACAAAATTTTCGTCTGCGATAACTCTAATACTACAGTTACAGAAATTATAATTTTTTCGTATACTTCTTCGTTACATCCATAGGAAGAGCTGATTAGATTTTGGTTACAATTGGTCAACCGGAAGTACCATCATTTGAAGATTTTAACAGTTTTTCTTGAAAAAACTATGTTAAATATAATTTTTTCACATTTGATGATATTATAAATATTAAAGAATATTTTATTCTCTATACGATTTGACTGCATTTTATACTTAATATTAAATGGATATTGAGTTAAAAAATTATAAAGAAATTAAATTTCATAAAGTAGCCATACCTGTGGAAACAACTACTATATTAAGAAAATTCTGATTGAAAGATGTCAGTGTCAAGTGAAATTGACATAGTGTGTCTGTTTTATAATTTTACTGGAAATATAGGATCTTTTGCTTTCTCTATGGAATTTGTATAAAATACATACAACTGCTTTAAGGTAATGTACAAGAAATAATAATAATAAATCTTTTTTTTCTGCAGATACATTACACTGTATATAGAAAACGTCACAAAATAATAATTTTCTGTATGAAATTTGCATAAAATACAGGCAACTGCCGGAAGCTAATGTACAAGAAATAGAATATTTAATTTAGCAAGGAACTTTCCGTATGAAATTTGTACAAAATATAGGTATAGGTAATGTGCTGGCCACATCAGATTTTTACCTTCCGTCACCTTTAGGTAAGGAAGGTATTGTCTTTGGTCAAAAAATTCGATGATGAGTTTTTAATGAATAAGTACGTTTTAGGGTCCCTAGAATACGAATTTACTATTTTTACAATGATGTCTGTATGTGTGTGTGTGTGTGTGTGTGTGTGTGTGTGTGTGTGTGTGTGTGTGTGTGTGTGTAACAAAATTTTCGTCTGCGATAACTCTAATACTACAGTTACAAAAATTATAATTTTTTCGTGTACTTCTTCGTTACATCCATGAAGAGCTGATTAGATTTTGGTTACAATTGGTCAACCGGAAGTACCATCATTTGAAGATTTTAACAGTTTTTCTTGAAAAAACTATGTTAAATATCATTTTTTCACATTTGACGTTATGATAAATATTAAAGAATATTTTATTCTCTATACGATTTGACTGCATTATATACTTAATATTAAATGGATATAGAGTTAAAAAATTATAAAGAAATTAAATTTCATAAAGTAGCCATAGCTATGGAAACAGCTACTATATTAAGAAAATTTTTATTGAAAGATGTCAGTGTCAAGTGAAATTGACATAGTGTGTTTGTCTTATAATTTTTACTGGAAATATAGGATCTTTTGCTTTCTATATGGAATTTGTATAAAATACATACAACTGCCGGAAGGTAATGTACAAGAAATAGAATATTTAATTTAGCAAGGAACTTTCCGTATGAAATTTGTACAAAATACATAGAACTGACGGAAGGTAATGTGCTGGCCACATCAGATTATTTTATTATCACGTGGTATACCGCAGGGTTCCATATTAGGACCGTTACTTTTTATTCTTTTTGTCGCAGATATGCCAACAGTTTTTAAATTGTGTTCTGTTTATTCATATGCTGATGACACAAACGTTGTCAAAAGTTTTAATTACAATGAAAGAGAAACAGCTGTGGAAGAATTTAATCATGAACTTCATAACCTAGTTATGTGGGTAAAAATCAATGGACTATTAATTAATAATGAAAAGTCAAAACTACTTATTATCCCTACAGGGAATCAACCTTTCCAACCTTCCATATATCTTGAAGATACACTAATAAACTGTAGTACCACAGTTAAGACTTTGGGTTTAAATATAGATCAAGATTTAAAATTTAATGAACACATAAAAATTAAATTAACGTCTGATAGACTCAAACTTAGATATCTTTATCAATATCGTCATACTTTATCATCCGAAATAAAATTGAAGTTGGTGAATTCACTTATTATGCCCTTATTTGAGTATTGTGCGTGTGTATATGTCCCTAATCTTACAATGCAAGACCTTAATAGAATTACTCTGTTGCAAAATTCTTGTTTACGTTTTGTTTATAATGTACGTAAATATGATCACATATCAACATATAGGCAGGAAGCTAATATGAGTTTTATAGAGGAGAGAACTAATTTTCTTTATTTGTGTCTAATTCATAAAATTTACACGACAAACATTCCATCCTACCTATACTGTAAACTAAATGTCAGAGAATATAACTATAATTTTCGTGATACTGATTTATTTGTAGTTCCTTCTTTTAAGAAAACTAAATTTAAAGGATCATTTTCATATCAAGCTCCCAAATTATATAACAATATTCCTAATTTCTTAAAATCTCTATCGGTAAGTAATTTTAAACGTCAATTAAAAAGTCTACCATTAGCATAAAATAAATTGTTGAAATTCTGCTATCATGTATATTATTGTATTTTTGTATATTACATTACTGTGATTGTTCATTTGTATTTAACTTTTTACCTTCCGTCACCTTTAGGTAAGGAAGGTATTGTCTTTGGTCAAAAAATTCGGTGGTGAGTTTTTAATGAATAAGCACGTTTTAAGGTCCCTAGAATACGATTTTACTATTTTTACGATGATGTCTGTATGTGTGTGTGTGCGTGTGTGTGTGTGTGTGTGTGTGTGTGTGTGTGTGTGTGTGTGTGTGTGTGTGTGTGTGTGTGTGTGTGTGTGTGTGGATGTGTGTGTGTAACAAAATTTTCGTCTACGATAACTCTAATACTACAATTCCAAAAATTATAATTCTTTCGTATTCCTCTTCGTTGCACCCATATTAAGAGCTGATTAGATTTTGGTTATAATTGGTCAACCGGAAGTACCCTCATTTCAAGATTTTAACAGTTTTTCTTAAAAAAACGATGTTAAACGTCATTTTTTCACATTTAATGTTATTATAAATATTAAAGAACATTGTATTCTCTATACGATTTGACTGCATTTCATACTTCACATTAAATGGATATAGAGTTATAAAATTATAAAGAAATTAAATTTCATAAATTAGCCAGCTATGGTAGAAACAACTATATTAAGAAAATTCTGATTGAAAGATGTCAGTGCCAAGTGCAATTGACATATTCGTAGTATTTTTGTGTTATAATTTTAGTCGAAATATAGGATCTTTTTGCTCGAAATACATACAACTGTCGAAGGTAATGTATATACAAGAAACTTAAAATCTTTTTCAAGGAACTTTCTGTATGGATTTTATAGAAAATACATACGGATTTACGAAAATTCTACCGGTAGATACCGCATCTAGCGACTGTGTTTGAAAACACGAGTAGTAAAAAGTTACCGTGTTCGAAAATTGTTCAATATCTACCAGATCCATCTACCGGATTCATGAAGAATCTAATCTCAAAAAAAGGTAGTGATGCAAAGCGAAGCGCGCGCGCTAAAATGGAAATGTGTTCAAAGTAGGACTCTGCTCAGTTTGTTAAATACGTCAAATTTTTAACCTGTTACAAATATTTTCATAGGTTATGGATCTACCCTGTTTACCACTTGCGTTCTTAAAATATCGATTCTGGTAGTTATAAAAAGCTGTTTATCAGTAACAGTTCTCGGGTAGAAGTTTCGTAAATACCTCTTATAACTGACGGAAGGTAATGTGCTGGCCACATCAGATTTTTTTTGTATGTATTACATACATTATGTATCGAGGGTTAGGTGGAAGAACAGCTTTTAGCTGAACCTCGCCTTTGAGTTGGATCTCAATAAAGTTTTATTATTATTATTATTATTATTATTATTTTTAGCAACGAGTCCGGTAGGTACGTGTTTACGGCCTAGGCCGGTAATACATAGCAATGCCTTGACGACGTCTGGTAGGTTTTTCAAAATTGACTATTACTTAATTTGTTAAATGTAAATTAGATTTTGATTAGTAAAGTCGGTTCTCACACAGCATGCACACCGTAGCACAGAAAACGCTGATAACGCTACGACGAAAAAATTCTGTAAACTGTTTTCGAAGGTTGATTTCGTATTTTTTTGTCAAAAATATATTGCACGATGTGATTAAAGCAACAACTTTATATTGTCGCTTTCCATCAAGTCAATAATTTCTACATATCAATAAAAATAAAGCAATAGCAATATCGTGTAGTTCCAAAATATTGAGATTAACAAGTGACCATGGGAAGGGGTAAAGTGCAGTAAGGGGGACATATCAATGTCAATGTGGTGTGGTAGCACCACAGGTCTAAATTTTATTAGTGAAGAAGTTTCGTTTCATCAATACAAACAATGTGTTGAACCATTTCTCTATCAGTAACCGGGTCTAAGGTTAAATTATATAGTTAATTTTATCAGCCAACAACCTTCGTTTTAGCACCATCACAAAATGTATTGAAACATTTTTCAAAAACAAAAAACGTCAGTCAATCAAAATAAACTCATTTCCTATCAGCAAAGGTCTAAAATTAAATTTATCAGTCAACAACCTTGGTTTCAGAACTATCACAAGATGTGTTAAAACATTAAAGAATTAAATTATTTCTGCCTGATTTTAAATAGAACATCAAATCTTCAATCCTTGCCATAATATATCACTTTTATTTATACTCCTGTGTAACAATCCCATTAAAAACCAAAATTACATTCAGTGAAATAACCCCAAGGAAAAACCCTCACAAGAAAAACGACTGATGGAGAGAAAAAAAATCCTAGTAGAAATGTGTCGCACGTCCGTCTTCCACGCCAGACATGCCATGAGTTAGAACAGCAGGCATACCGGATTCCGCAATATGTATGTGAACTGTTCTTCAAAGGATATTAAAATGAACAAGTCTGCTTTCTGACTGATTGACATTATTTTGAAACGATTAATTTCACAAATAAAAATTAGGTTTATGGTTTTTGTTTAGGTTTAAGAAAAGGTGCATTCACAAATGAAAATTAGGATTAGATTTATGGTTTATATTTTAGATTTCAAGGCTTTGGCCACATATTATGTAATGACTCCATTCAGAATTTAAGCTGCATTCACAAATGAAGATTAGGTTTATGGTTTTTGTTTAGGTTTAAGTAATAGCTGGTTTATGATGGATTAAATTAATGAATTTAGATTTACAAATTTAGATTTGAAATTTACGATTTACCTTGCTGGTTTATAGTGAATTTAAAGATATGAAATTTGCCCAATCAACTTATATTAGGTCATGTGGTTTGACACAAATGGGATGACAGTTATATGATATTTATCACTGTTATCATAATCAATCTGTATTGTTCTACAGATAATATTAATAATATATCCATATTTTTAGAATCCATTTGTCAAATCAAAATTAAAATGTTTCAACTGTCACTTGAAACTAACATTTTCCCCACCAAAAAACATTGTTTGAAATACTGTGAAATGATTGGATGCATTTACAAATTTACATTTAGAATATAAAATATGGTGATATTTTAAATGTAAATTCTAAATCATAAATTTCTTAAATTCATCATGAACCAGTAAAGGCCGATATGTACAATTTATATTTATAAATTTAAATTCGTAAATCTAAATTTGTAATTAAATCCATCATAAACCAGCCATAAGTCATTCATAAATGTAAGTTTAAATTATCTTTATTATTTCAGCAATTAGGTTATGACAGTCTCCATGTTCTTCTCGCATTTGTTTAAAATAAAGATGGGTGTATATACCTATATCATTTCAGACTCGTTCTCATTGGTGAAGTTTGGACCTTACAATATTTAGCTTTATAATTTGGATTTAGAAACCCTAAATTCTGAAGTGTGAATGGAGTCATTACATAATATGCGGCCAAAGTCATTAAATCTAAAGTATAAACCATAAATCTAAACCTAATTTTCATTTGTGAATGTACCTTTAGTCATTCATAAATGTAAGTTTAAATTACCTGAAAATTAGTTTTGATATGTACAGACATCTGTGTAAATGCTTCAAAAACAAGATTAAAATATCGGTAGAGCAGTACTCAATAAGAAACATGTGCGCCGTGAAACTGTCATTCGCTTGGCATTATTGGTTATATTTCAACAATTAAGTTATGACAGTCTCCATGTTCTTCTCGCATTTGTTTAAAAAGCCGAATCCACAAGTGGATACTAAATAAAGATGGGTGTATATATCTATATCATTGAAGACTCGTTCTCATTGGTGAAGTTTGTGACGTCAAACTAAATCACAAATCTAAAGTTTGGACCTTGCAATGTTTAGCTTTATGATTTAGACTTAGAGACCCTAAAGTCTGAAATGTGAATGAAGTCATTAGATAATATGTGGCCAAAGTCTTTAAATCTAAAGTATAAAACATAAATCTAAACCTAATTTTCATTTGTGAATGCACCTTAACAGTTCCTACATATCCTATAAATGTATAATACGTATTCATGAACATTCTGTATAATATTCAGTAAATAAGAAAATCCTTTATATAACTTCATCCTTTTCCAAATTTTGGACATACAGAGTTCAATACTCCGCTTAAATTTTAACGATACATATTTAAGAATCCAAGAACGCGCAGAAATCCCGTCTCGACACTCCAGCGGCGTCCAAGAAGGGAAAGATTGTGAAAATGTGCCAGGACAAGTGGGAAAAAGTTTTTCACGAGTGTAATCAAAGTAACGTGAGACACTGGTGTGTCACAATGGTTTTAATGTAGGTGTTGCGTGTTGCACTTACCCACTATAAGAATATTTTGGTGTTCATGTATTCAGAATAAATTTTAATTCTTTATTGATTTACGATTTACATCAGTAATTTCAGCGTTTTGAAGTTTTAGTTTTGTAATAAAAATATCAAGTTATATTTTAACCCCATACGTTAACTATAACTTTTATGATTGTGAAATTTACCTATGTACTTTGTCTAGAATATACTTGAATCATTTATTTAGATTATGCCATTCAGAAATTGTTTCATGTTGTCATTTATTTGTTCTAAACAACTCCCAAAGTGCGAACTGCCGTATTTTCTTTAGAACTTGCTATAGTGCTGCAATGTTTATAATCAGAAACATTTAAATAAACACATTTTCTGAAACACAAATGTTTACAATTTTAAATTTGCGCGGGCAATTTGTACTAACCCTACTCATGGATCAAGGTTGAAAATTGTAGATCGGATCGTTCGGTCTCACTGATCGGAGTGAGTTTACGAACGCTTGAGACTAAATCGGATCAATCTGATCGACTTTACGACAACGCCTAATATAAACGCTTCTGTCTCTGTGCCTACAGAATCATAGTAAAAGCACTTAATCTAAGCACCTTGGACGTACTTTGAAATTAATATATGAATAATGCGATGTATTCTATATCTTGTTATGTTAATTTTAACTTCCCGTTTAAAATTTTCACCAATAACAGTAGTAGACCCTAAATTAAAAATCTGGTGTGGCCAACACAATACCTCCTGCCATTAACCGCCCGAGTCACAAAAAAGATTAAGGTAATCCTTATTTTTGGATTAGCGAATTTTAATCTAATTTTGGCAGTTTATTTCTTAAAATATAGTCTTATCTAAATCAAGGTACTATCTTTTTTGATAATAAAATGTAGATTAAATAATAATAAATAAATACCGCGATAGAATAGTATTCACTAATCCAATAATGAGAATTAGCTTAAACTTTTTTGCGAATCGTTAATTTTTAAGAATCTAAATACATATCTACATATTTACTTATGCTGGAAACTGTTTTGATTACCTTTTCTATTGTTCTATTTACTTTTTTCTTTTTAAAATATTATTATTAATTTGAAATGATTAGTTCTTTGACAGTGACATTTATCTGTCAGTTACACACATTTGAATAACTGCGTAAGGAGTTTTATTTAATTAAAGCGCAGGCTCTGGGATTTAAATTATAGCTAATTTTATAATTTTATCCATAATATATGTAGAAAAAGTATTAATACAAATCTGTAGAAAATTTAATAATCTTTTTTAATAATTTTTATAATAACGTTAATCTTGAAAAAATAACATTTAAAGGTATTTTTCGAAGAAAATCTGTTTTGAGCTTCCAGTAAAGTGCCATTTCCTGTTATCCGATTTACACCAAAATCTAATGGGCTCTTTCCATAATAGAAAAAGTTCGAAATACAAGTTTCAAAATTTTCTGAATAATAGTATTTGAGTTAGAGTGGAGGATCCACACATACACACAGACATCATCGTGAAAATGTTAAAATTGGATTCTAGGGACCTTAAAACGTGCTCATTTACCAAAATCTCGATATGCGATTTTTAGCACGATCCCTATACCTACCTTACCAAGGGTAGCGGGAGGTAAAAATCAGAATGACTGGCAATACAGTTTTTCTATTGGTTACAAATTTTAACAGGTTATTAAAATGAACACGGTGGGATACAGAAGACACCACTAAATTTAACTGTTTAATGAAACAACATTTTGTACATAACAAAGTGGTAAATATTTTACACAATATTAATATTTAGGACGCGTTTATGAAACCACGCAATATAGTTAATAATTACACCAAGGTAGTAATTAAATTGATTTCCAACTTTCTATTACATACATTTGCTTCCCAAATTCCACCATAGACAGACGTGCAGATATTTTATATTAATACAAACAAATAGGCATTTCTATTTCTTCGAATTTGCAGACATTTGAGTGAAACAAAAAGAAATTTCAATTCGTGGAAAACAGTTTCGTAGCTTGAAGTTTTTAGTCTGGAGTTTGACAACAAATTGACGTATTTCAATTTCGCTGGTGCACGCCGTAGTTTCTAGCGGTTGATATTTTGATATGCGAAGCACAAAAAATTGTGAGGGGTAAATAAAAAAGTAAAATGACAGATGATTTGAAAGATATTCACAAACAAAGATTATTGGCAGAGAAAAAAAATGTTACAATACAAACAAAAAATATAAATAAAGGGTCTCCAAGGAGGTCAAGATTTTATAATAAAATTCAGTGCAATGTACGGGGCCTATTGGGATTTTGTCTAATTATGCTTCGTTACATATATCATTATTTAATTCAGCATTAACTTCATCTGAATCTGTCTCTCATATTTTCTAAAATTAATTACGAATTACAATTATATTAAATTTGCAGATATAAAAGTACCTTCAACGTTGACATCTGATGATAAGCGATAAAATTTATTTAGTCAATTGTCAACGTTTCGCTTCCGGTTGAAGCTTCATCAGGACAGTCTAAGGACATCTGATCTTTCCTCATCTTTTACATCATATATGTTGCATATATATCTTGAATATTATCAATTTTGTTCATTTAAAATCAAAATTGTCAATTTGACAATTAATAAAAAAATTGTCTTACGAATGCATTTTTTTAAAGTACACTATTTCGTTACAATGACAGGACTTAGACCTAGTTTAAACTAGGGGTACGCTCGGTCTAAATTTTAGACTAGGTTTAAACTAAGTCTAATTCAACCGTTACTATGAATAAGGAAAAACCTTAGACCTAAGATAGACCTGGTTTAAACCACGTCAGAATTACTATGAATATGGCCGCACATTTTTTTGATATTTTTGTTGACAGTTTGACAGTAAACATAAACGCGAAAACCACAATAAGCAAAATATATCTTATCTAGCGTAGCTCAACATATGTTCATTAATAATCACAAAGTTAACAATTCTAACATTAAACTTTTAAAACATATTAATGATGATAGATATTTAGATGCATACGAGAGTTTAATAGTAAATAAATATAAAAATAATATGATGACGGCAGATCTCGGTCCCATACCAAACTCAAAACTTTTCAATTTATAACAAAGTTAAATTTTATTGGACGATTTGAAATTTAATGACTCATTATTGGACGAAAATTATCTTAGTTTATAGGTAATGATTCACCTGTGACTCTCATCCCTATATAATCCCAGTTCTCTCCCTTGTTTTTCATAGTTGTTAGGACCTCTGGCATGGTTGACAAGTTGAGTAATCTTAACTACTCTGTTTAACTTTCACTTGTTGTATTACTGATGATGAGAACTTAGTTCTCGAAATACGTATATAGTTTTTGTTAAAATTAATTTTAAGGTTAAGGGGTAATTATAATAATTTTAGTTACATCTTCTTCTTAGCTCTACAACCCTGGGTGGGTTTTAGCTTCCTCGACAATCCTCTTCCATCTCGTTCGGTCGCTCGCTGCTTGTTTCCAGTCTTTAATATTTAATGTTTTTAGATCTTTATTTACACTATCTATCCATCTCAATTTTGGTCTTCCTTGTTTTCGTTTGCCTATGGGAGTTCTCAACAATATTTTCTTTGTCATCCTGTTTTGGTCCATTCTCATAATGTGCCCTAGCCAACGTAATCTCCCTGCTTTTAGTGTTTTCGTTATACTTGGCTCGTTAAACTCCGCGTACAGTTCAAAATTGTACTTTTGGCGCCAACCGTCTGCCCCGTCTTGAACAGGGCCTAAGATTCTTCGTAGAACTTTCCTTTCAAAGATTTCTAAATCCAACTCGTTTCTTTTTGTCAGGCTCCAGGTTTCGGATCCGTATAAGACAGTTGGGCGTATAACTGTTTTGTATAATATTAGTTTAAGCTTTTTGTTTATAATTTTTGAGTTAAGAAGGTTTTTTAGGCTGTAGAACGTTTTATTACCCAACGTTATCCTATGCCTAATTTCTTCAGTTATATCATTTGATTGGTTTAGTATGGAGCCTAAATAAGTGAATTTTTCTACTCTTTGAATTTCATAGTTACCTATATTTAGTGTTCTTGGTGCGTTATCCTCTTCGGGTGACGCTTTCATGTACTTTGTTTTTTCTTGGTTAATGACTAAACCAAATTTCTCAGCTTCACTTGTAAGTTTCTTGAATAATCTTTTCAAAGCATTTATATTTTTCGCAATTATTGCGATGTCGTCAGCGGATGCTAATATTTGGCTATCCTGTTCGAATATGGTTTTCGTTGTGTCTATGTTAATGTTTCTTATAACTCTTTCGAGGACTAAGTTAAACAGTAGGGTGGCTAGCGGGTCCCCTTGCCGTAAACCTTTATTGGTTGAGAATCCATTAGATACCTGCGACTTCATTCTTACGGAACATCTTACATCAGTCAGGGTCATTTTTGTTAGCTGAATTAGTTTATGAGTGAAACCAAATTGCACCATTATATTCCAGAGTTTTTCTCGTCGTACGCTGTCATATGCCGCTTTAAAGTCGATAAAGATATAGTATGTATGAATCTTAAACTCTCTGCATTTTTCTAGTATTTGACGGAGACAGGTTATTTGATCTGTAGTGGATCTGTTGTTTCGGAATCCGCATTGGTAGTCTCCTATGTTTTCCTCAGCATACACCGCCAGTCGTTGGTATAGAATGTTTGCAAAAATCTTATACGATATGTTGAGTAGCGAGATACCACGGTAATTGTCACATTGGAACTTATCGCCTTTTTTATAGATAGGGCAGATTATTCCATCATTCCATGCCTGAGGCATTTTTTCTTGTTTCCAGATGTCTAGAATTTTAGTTACATATGTAATGTTTAATAAATTTGTTTGTGTTTTCTTGATATAATGTATCTTTTTTCAATAAAATTTTATTGACCAATTCCGGGAACATTATTTATGACGCCACCTCGTACAACCTAAGTTAAGTTAAGTAACCTGCAGTTAGTTTGATACCACTAAAACAGTAATATATTTAACCTAAAATCTGTCGCTTATTACACTCTCTCGCTAACAAATTTTGCCGCAAAGCTGTCCATATTATTATTATGATCATTTTAACCCCATACCGCATCATATTTAGTTTTCCCCTACGCTATGCCGTAACCCCTGCATGAAAAGGAAAACAACGGTTGGACACCCCTGCTAGGGCCGCTCCGGTCACCGGAACGCGACTCCGGTGGCTCCGGACTCCGTGCCGTAGCCTGACCTAGTTACGCGCTGAAATATTGAACCACGCGCCGATTTTTACACACCATACCATACGGGCATACGACCCAATATAGAGCCATTTAGGTTTATCAAATATGGAAGGGAAAATTATTAGATTCTATAGATCATGTGATAAAGTTGTCATAGTTTAAATAACAAGCGAAATGTTTAGCTTTACCATCCGATGTATTAGCCGACAATGTTAATTTTTGCAATAAAACAAAACAATAAATTGACATTTTGAACTAAAACATTGTTCAGTAAATTGCTGTAAATGTCCATAAAAGCGCTTTTATTATAAAGTATATATTCATTTATTTTATAGAGGATGTTCAGGATAACTTATCCAATATGGAGATCTTGAGTGGAGGACCCTATTATGGAATATATAGGTTAAAAACTGTGGTTGTTGTAATGAAACAATTAAAAAAAATTAAAATATAATAATTTGTGATTGTCAAATAATTGCGTAGGCTTCCACAGTCTGAGTGATGAGAAATATTCGTTTTCCGGGAATGGACTGTGTCATATTTTGAGTCAGAGCTCAACGTTTCGCCCGCAGTTATATGGGGCATCTTCAGGAGCAAGGGGGATAGTACTGTCTTAAACACGGTTACCCGACGTGTCAACCACGCTAGAGGCCGAGTTTAAGCAACAAGGAGGGAGACTCAGTTTACAAGGTTACCCGACGTGTAAACCACGCTAGAGGCCAAATAAACCAAGTGATTTGTGATTGTCGTTGATAAAATCCGTGCTTAGCTCTCAAAATTTTATAGTCTTAATATTTTTATATGTAATGAAACAATTCAAAAAAAAAATTTTAAAATATAATAATTTGTAGTTGTCATTGATAAAATACTTACTTACCTCTCAAAATTTTATAGTCATAATATTATTATATGTACGTCCTAGTTAGGCAACGACATATTTCCAACGAAATTTGAATAATGTTTCAATACTACGTATTTTAAAAATATTAAAGACAATGAAGAATATAAACTTAAAATTGAACAAATGATAATATCTGACTGATTATTTCATTTGTTTCATTGGAACAACCATTGTTTTTAACATGCAAATTTAATACAGTGTGTTCAAAATTCCTAACTTGGAGTAGGCTATGAACAGAGAAACGTATGTCTGATCATTATTCAATTCAAAAACGTTGTCAAAATTGATCTTGAAACGTAATTTTAAGGAGAAAAGACAATAAAGAAGGATACAGTAAATTGACATTCACCGTTTTCTAATTTCTTTACATTTCTAAAATAAGATTGAAAAAGAGAAGCTTTGATTTATTTAGATAACATTTTTGACAATGTCTCATGTTAAATTGACATTTAATTAAATATTTTTAAATTGACATAAGTTTCTTTGTTCACAGCCTACTCCGAGTTAGGAATTTTGTGTTGCATTTTTATAGTTTGAAACAAATGAACATAGACATGTTATACATCGTTGGAAAGCCAAAAAATTATAGCTCTTTTCGATAACTTTTTCATGTTCAATACCTCAAATTTTACCTATGTTAAAAAAAATATGTAGGATCGAAGCCAAAGTTATCATTTAATTACCTACAACACAAAACTTCTACCTTTCATATCTTTAATATTTTGCCGTTGCGAGCTCTTTTTTGTAACTACCTTCGTGATTGGTTCATTTTCCCTCTTGCTTGGCTATTTACCGCTTGCAATGAACTGGGCAATTACAGCTAAAAAAATCACTGGGTAAATATTTGCCTTGTGGCGAGTTCCTACAATATCCGCTGTGTTTGCACGGCGTAGAATGAATTTTTTCTCTATCTGTAAAACTTTTTGTGCTAAACACAGAAGATAAAAAGTCGCTTGTTTGTATAAAAATAATATTTTGAAACTTAAAACATAATTAACTTGTTTAGTTAAATATATATAGTTTATTCCCTAACTTAACCGTGGCTATGGTTTTTTTTGTGGTTCACGTGGTCAGGTTATGGTTATTGAAAAGTGGCTGTAATTCGGAACATCTTGATTAATTTGTGTCGGTAAAGCAGGGAACCACCGCATCATTAGAAATAAGTGGCAACGTAACTCTATTTGTCTATTTTATACTATCGTAAATATTATACATATCAGTATATATTAATAATAATTATAGGTTTATACAATTTCATTTATTATATTATAAGAAATAAGAAAATGACCACAACAACCACAAAAAAATTGTGGTCTTTGTGGTCACGAAAAAGTAACCAAAACATTCAGGAACCACATTCCGAAATGGAACCTCGATCCTGAAATTATGTTTTGGTTACATTCCGGAACGCTTAACCAGAACCTTGGTCACCGCGGTTAAGTTACGGAATATACTATTAATTTTGCAAAAAACACGAGAATTGTAGCATTTAAATTCAAAAAGATTTAAATGCATATATATGTTTTTAAATGTTGTTTAATAGTTCATTTCATCAAACAAATTTCAAAATCTAGCAAATGTTAAAAAAATTACAAATTTTTCACTAGTTTAAAATGTATATTTTAATCTTAATAGAATATTTAATTCACGATTGTTTTGCCTGTCTATTGTTGGTTCTGTCATTTTGACATTAAACAATTAAATATGGTCTGTTGTCATTAGTATTTTGGGTTGCAAACGAACGGACTTTCAAAATAACTCTTCCGTGATTAGTCAATACCAGGAGGCATTTAAAATGATCTTATAGCAACAGGATTCAGGGATCTATTTAAAAAATTTAATACTGCAAATTCTAGTTCGTTCGTCTCGGGTGTAATTAACCCTCGAGTCGGAATTACTGCTAGAGGAAATTAAAAATAATCCTATTTCATAGAATTGCCAACTAAATAGTTTAAAGATCAAAATATTTTGTTATAATCAACATAAACGAAAAATGTTTAAAATATTTTAAACGCACCCCTGTTTTGATATTCAGTTACCCTAGTCGGCCATCTTTTTTCAGCCAGACATAGTAATGTATTTCTGTGCTTTCCTAGTCCAGTATTTAAATGGATACATGCAAGAATTTCATACTTTAATATTTCGTACAATTCTATTTTTCTGTACGGTTTCAAAAGAAACCACATCTATAATAGTACATTAAAACACAAGTATCATAAGGCAATCTGTTAACGTACGAGTCCAAGTTTGGAAAACGAGCCGCCAGGCGAGTTTTACAAAGGACGAGTGCGTCAACAGGCCTTATGATACATGTTTTTTATACTATTTTTTCTATTGAGGTAATTTTACAATTAGATTTTTTAAAAAGGACTTGTCAAAAATATGAGTTGGTGTTTTTTTATCAATTATGTTGGTAGCGTTTCCCGCTAAAAATTGAAATTTCACATTTTGACAGTTTGTGTATCTTGTGATTTTGTCTGATTGTTTGCATTAAAACATTGTATCAAGCATTATACAATTATGAAAGAGGAAAACCAATACATACAATGAACTCCAAGGTTATTAATGAACCATCCTGATTTGACATATCGGTGTTTCGTGTTGGTTATCATAAATAAAACTTGAATATGGGATTGAAGGACGTTACGTGGACCATCAAGCCTTTTTATTGAGAAAACATAAATAAAACTCTTTAAATAATGAAATACTTTAATGAACAATTTATTGCTCTAGACATTTACTTTTCACCATTTTTACAACACTCAGTGCTCAGTTGCACAGATAACGGCAACAGCTTTTCTTACAATTTTTAATACAAAACATATGGCATATATTCGATAGTTCGCCAGAACGTGGAACTGCAAATCATGGATTAAAACGTCAACTTTTCATATTTGTTTGCTAGTTGCCGCCACAAATTGAGTAGACAGTGTTAACATTTTCAAGTAACGTGCATCATACATTTCATAACCTGCCTGGAATAACAATACATTAAATTCAAAATTGCATTACCATAAATTTAAATTGTAATAAATAAAACTTACCGTTTTAATTATTTTGACAAAGTAAACCTGAGCGCATTGTTTCTTGTTTCATAATATTTTAGTTGAAATTTTAACCTCACAGATTCCTATTCTTTCTTAACTAACACAGCTATAGCTATAAATTTCTTTTCTTTCTAGTCCTATCACCTAGAGAAAGGATAAAAATCCACAATTAGAAGTAATATTTCAACACAAACAATTTACCATTTTAAGGTTATCTGTCAGTTATGAAAGCATGACTACCACCTCTAGAGCATGAAAGGCGCCAAAAACAGTACGTTTATAGATTTTCTAAACGTCGTGTTTTCAGTGATAAACAGTGCTTTTATAGAAACATAAGAACACCGAAATAGAAAAAATAATTTAAACGTCAACTTTCATTTGCTAGTCATACCTTATAAGTCTCGATATAAATACTTTTCGTTATTTTGCAGTTCGGAAAATCTAATTTAACTTAAGAATCTTGTTTTGTATAAAATTTCGATACGGATCACCGTGTTCAAGACAAATGTCAAAAACCAAAATATGTCGGCTTTTTCCAAATTGCCGAGGGGCTGTTGCATCAGTGTATTTTTCTGTACAGGATTCCGTATAAAAGCTTTTGTTGAATTTTTTTGATGTTGGGGGTATTTTTCAGCAAATTTCCTGAACCACAATTACTTCTTCAGTATTTGATATGACAATGTTTTTAATTGATATAATCGCCAACGAATTTAGCCTTTCTTCTTTCTTAGTATAACGTAAAAAATATAAATGGGATTTAATTAATATAAGTTTGCTACAACTGGAATTGTCAGCATTATGATTAAAGCTACACACTGGACGCGTCAATAAGCTTATAATTTGATTTTTAATTTATTTTGCAAAAAAATAGTCTCACAAAATGTCGCCCAAAACCAATTTCGCCGCAGGCGCTCGCCTGGCTTGCCTGTAGCTTGGGCCGGCCCTGGGCTGAATTTTTGTTAGCCTGAGCATATATGAAAGATAAATAGCTGAAAAAAATTGACTAATAGATTATTGATTGTTTATTTGTAATTTGCCTAATTTTATACTGTAGTATATTAGTTTTCTTTGGCTATTTTTAGCTTTAACGTAGAAACAAAATATTGATGTTTAACTTGTGTGTTTTATATTATTAATACCTTGACATAAAAATGTCAATTTTTTTATTACAGGTAATAAATTACATTTAATATTTGTATTTATTCAGTTATGTACTCGTATTCACCAATAGATATATTTTCTTTTAAGAAAATTATGGTTATTTCCAAACAAAAATCTAATTAAAATATCTGAAATGTTATACGATACGTGTTTTATTCTATTTTAGTTTAAAATTAAATTAGAGTACATTCGCGACAAAAAATGTAATTAAAATTGCCATTTATTAAATTTTGTTAATAGGTGAGTGTACATTACTAAAATTTCATTTAAAGCGTCTACTTTTTAGATTAATATTTGTTTTGCCTTAATTATTTTTCATAGATTAAAGAGAACTTTAATAAAAGTTGAAAACTGTTTTAAAGTTAAATAATTATTTACGTACATTATTTACTCCACGAACTGTGCAAATTACGCCATGAGTTATGCGAGTATAAAGTTCAAAAATCTAAAATCTTGAACGATTTAAGGAAGTAGTTTTTTTCAATATAACAACTTCCCTCGCAAGTGACAAAGTAATTTACTTTTCTCACTAATTGACATAAGTTATATTGAAAAAATCTGACGTGGCCAGCACATTACCTTCCGTCAGTTCTATGTATTTTATATAAATCCCATACAAACAGTTTCTGGCGAAAGGTTCTGTATTTCCAGTACATTACCTTCCCTCAGTTCTATATGTTTTGTACAAATTCCATACAAAAAGTTTCTTGGAATTGATTCTATATTTGCAGTAAAATTATAACACAAACATACTGTCAATCGCACTTGACATTGACATCTGTCTGTTACAATTTTTACCTGTAGGTAAGGAAGGTATTGTTTTCGGTCAAAAAATTCCATGGTGAGTTTGTAATGAATAAGCACGTTTTAGAGTCCATAGAATACGATTTTACTATTTTTGCGATGATGTCTGCATATTAGCTGTTTCCAGTGTTATTGCATACCTGACTGCTTTATGCAATTTAATTTCTCTATAATTTTTTAACGCAATTTCCATTGAATATAAAGTATAAAATGTAATCAAATCATATAGAGAATAAAAATATTTTTTAATATTTATATTTATAATAATATTAAATGTGAAAAATGATATTTAATATTTAACAGCGTTTTTTTCAAGAAGAACTGTTAAAATCTTCAAATGAGGATACTTCCGGTCGACCAATTATAACCAAAATCCAATCAGCTCTTCACATGGATGTAACGAAGAGGAATACGAAAGAATTATAATTATTAGGGTTGTAGTGTTGGAGTTAACGACGGAGAAAAAATCGCCACACACACATACACACACACACACGCACACACACACACACACACATACATGTATACATACATACATACATACACACGCACACGCGCACACACACACATACACACACACACACACACACACACACACACACACACACACACACACACACACACACACACACACACACACACATACATACACACACATAGACATCATCGTAAAAATAGTAAAATCGTATTCTAGGAACCCTAAAACGTGCTTATTCATCAAAAACTCACCACCGAATTTTTTGACCAAAGACAATACCTACCTTCCTTACCTAAATATGACGGAAGGTAAAAAACAGACCGATGAATCACCCTGTATAGCGTTGGTTACCTTCTTCAAATTTAACTACAAAAATATTGTATTATTTTATTTTGTAAACGCCATGAATATTTCAACACGAATAAGACAGTAAAAGAATATAATATTCCTAATAAATAATCCATAAAACCAATTTATTGACTATGAAATTTAATAGTTTTCAATGGTGTGAATTTTATGTTTATTATATTTAGATTTGCATGTGGCATATGTTGTATAAGTTTGTTACGATTTAGTAATAAAGCTTATATTATTCTACCCTTAGTAAAACTAAAATCCACGCTTATGTATTCATAACTCTTTAACATTATTCAAATTAACAGCATTATAAACACAAGTTGATATCTCGTGTAAAATCTCTTAAGATTTTAAACCCTAAATACAGACACACGAATACTATTTAAGTTAAGCGTGTTAAGAAAGATATAAAGTGCGACAACACGATAAGGTAGTTACAATGTAATATATGCAATTGAAATTTAGCATGTTCAAATTCTATACATTACATATATGCAGGTGTAACACGAAAACCGGGCCATAGGCGTGTTAATGAGTAGGTACGTGTTACAAATATACAAGGTGTGTATGTAAAGGATGCTAAAATGGACTAACTTTTGCTAATAAATTCATATAATAATAATAATAATAATAATAATAATAATAATAATACTTTATTACCCAACAGTGAACCAATTACAGGGTATATAGAACAACATAAATATTAAAAATTTAGAGAATATTAAATATACATATATAAAACAAAATAATGATGAGATGTGTTTACATAAATATATCTTCATAAATTTGGTTGGCATATCGGCACAATATATAAATAGGTGAACGTTGAAGGACATCAGTACGACAAGCGGCAAGGTAAAAGGTGCTAGCATATCTGGAGGCCATCCTTGAGACATGGAACGAAATCCGAGATAGGAGAAAAGGAGCATCTACCTTGTTGTGGATCAGCGACCACAGCAATCTGGCACATGAATTTTCACGCCTAGAACTAAGGCTGGGCATGAAGTGACGCTGTAGGAGAGCCTGCTGATCAATTCCTCTATCTGGATAAACATTATCAATTTTGAACGATAAAATTTTTAAAAATCTACGGTAAATCCTGTCCAAGGCCATGGATGGATGGCCGTGGAAGGAAACCAAATTAAGCCAGCATACTCAATTTTGCTCAAAACTAAGGCAGAGAATAAAGATTTTAATACAGTAATATCTTTAAACATTTTGGATATTCTAATAATGAAGTTTATAGTCCTGCTAGCAGAACGACACATTGTTTACACCAAGATCTTTTATTGAAGAATTATGAACAAGATTAACTGCCTGCATTATATACGGATAACTTATTTTGTTGATACGGCGTGTATGTGTTACAGAACAACATTTACTGGTATTTAATTTTAATTTATTTTAATTACACCAATCAACCATGTTATCAATATTACTTTGAAGTAGTGAGCAATCGTTGAAAGAATTAATTTTGGTGAATATTTTAATATCATCCGCATAAGCAAGTACTTCACAAGTAAAAGATCGAATAAGTTCATCAATGAATATAATAAATAAGAGTGGGCCTAGGTTAGATCCTTGGGGTACGCCAGAGGTTGATTGAAAGGAGCAGGAGGAAAAACCATTATAAGTAACATAACATTGACGATTATTCAAATATGAGTGCAGTAAATTGACTAAGGATGGGGCTGCACCTAAAGCACTAATTTTATTTAAGAGTAAACCATGATCTATAGTATCGAAGGCACTTGAAAAATCAGTGTAAATTACGTCAACTTGGCTAAATTCATCGATAGTTTCAGAGACAAACTGAGAAAAGGATGCTAGATTTGTAACCGTTGAGCGTCCACGCATAAAACCGGGCTGATTGGGCGAAACAAAAGAAAAAACATTATTGTATATAATGCGGTATATTACAATTTCAAAAATCTTACTAAAGTTATTTAAAACTGAAATAGGGCGGTAATTGATAATAATAGCCTTATCATTCTTTTTGAAGACAGGAGTTATCCTTGTTTGTTTCCAGCGATCTGGGAAAGTCGAGCTAACTATAGCTAAATTAATTATTAAAACCAGCGGTTGCGCTAAAACAAACCTAGTATCTCTTATAAGGAAACTCGGAATCTGATCTTCACCGGCTGTAAATTTATTAGAGAATGAGGACATAATAGATAAAAGATTTTCTTCAGCTACACGAGGTAAAGAGAATGATGAGTGAAATGTGAAATCAGAAGTTGGAATATAAGGAGTGCTATTATCCAGGAATCGCACCGTTTTAGGTAACAATGTGTAGTGAATTGATATTTCACACTTCGATTTTGGACAACGCTTGTTATAGTGCTATTGTGTAGTTTTTAATACATTTTATATGATTAATTTATTGACAGAAATAGTATAATAGAACCCGTTGAAGAACATATTATAGTAATAGTATGTGAAATAGACCGATAAAAGTTCAGGGTACTAATATTCTTATTCCTTTTAAAACCGTGACGTTCAGTTTACATCTATAAGTTTATCTGATTTCATTTTTTAAAATATGGTGTGGCCAACACAATACCTCCCGCCATTTACAACCCGAGTCACAAAAAGATTAAGCTAATCCTTATTTTTGGATTAGCGAATTTTACTCTAATTTTGGCAGTTTATTTCTTGAAATAGTCTAATCTAATCCATGTAATTACCTTTTTTGATAATAAAATGAAGATTAAATTTTAAATACCCCTATAGAATAGAATTCACTTATCCACAAACGAGGATTAGCTTAACTTTATTGTCAATCATTAATTTTTATTAATCTAAATACATACATACATATTTACTTATGCTGGAAACTGTTTTGATTTCCTTTCCTATAGTTCTATTTACTTTTTTTCTTTTTAAAACGTTACTATTATTAATTTGAAATGATTAGTTCTTTGACAGTGACATTTATCTGTCAGTTATATACATTTGAATAACTGCGTAACCAAAGAGTTTTGTTTGTTTAAAGCCTGGGCTAGATAATTTTATAAATTTATCCATAAAATATGTAGAAAAAGTATTAATGCAAATCTGTAGAAAATTTAATAATCTATAATTTTTATAATAACATAAATCTCGAAAAAATAACATTTAAAGGTATTTTTCGAAGAAAAACTATTTGAGCTTCAAATAAAGCGCCATTTCCGGTTATCCGATTTATACCAAAATCTAATAGACTCTTTACCGTGAAAATGTTACAATTGGATCCTAGGGACCTTAAAACGTGCTCATTTACCAAAATCTTGATATGAGATTTTTAGCACAATCCCTATACCTCCCTTACCAAGTGTAGCGGGAGGTAAAAATCTGATGTGGCCAGCACAATACCTCTCGCCATTTCCATTTTATATTATGTGTACTATTTAACATTTCTTGTACACTCGAAAAATTCTAATTATATCTATTGTTTCATTCTTCCAATTCATTAACTGGATTGGCGTTATTTCTTAAGGATATATGTATTTTACCTTTAATTTAAAATATTTATGTAATAATACAATAAGAAATATTGTTGACATTTACTGTCGATTACAAACATTTGAATTATTAGTCAATTTGTTTCTGTCCGTCATGCTGTTTATTATAACATATTATTCTATATATTTTATTTTTATATCCAAATCTATGTAGGATACTAAAAGATTTAAATGTATCGGACAGAGAATTTATTGTTCTTTGTTCTTTAATATTTGCAATAACATAAATATTCAAAAAACAATAATTAGAAGACTTTTTATTAAAAATCTGGTGTGGCCAACACAATACCTCCCGCCATTTACTGCCCGAGTAACAAAAAAGATTAAGTTAATCCTTATTTTTGGATTAGCGAATTTTACTCAAATATTGACATTTTATTTCTTAAATTTTAAAATATAGTCTAATCCTCGGTCTAATCTAATCCAAGTAACTACCTTTTTTAAAACCCTTCAACAGGATTAAATCCCAATAACAGAGTGGGTTCACATTCACACACATCCATGCCTTAGTGGGATTCGAACCCAGAGCCCCGAGGACACTCATGACATGAGGCGTTGCTCTAACCATTGAACCACCGGAGCTATGATAAAATGAAGATTAAATTTTGAATACTGGGATAGAATAGAATTCACTAATCCAAAAATGAAGATTAGCTCAAACATTTTTGTGAATCGTTATTTTTTATTAATCTAACTACATACCTACATATTTACTTATGCTGGCAACTGTATTGAATTCCTTTTCTATTGTTCTATTTACTTTTTTCTTTTTAAAACGTTACTAATATTATTTTGAAATGATTAGTTCTTTGATAGTGAGATTTATCTGTCAGTTACATACATTTGAATAACTGCGTTTTGTTTGTTTAAAGCGTACGCTCTGGGATTGAAATTATAGATATTTTTATAAATTTATCCATAAAATATATACAAAAAGTATTAGTGCAAATCTATAGAAAATTTATTAATCTTTAATTTTTATAATAACATTAGTCTCAAAAAAATAACATTTAAGGTATTTTCCGAAGAAAAACTATTTTGAGCTTCTAGTAAAGTGCCATTTCCGGTTATCAGATTTTCACCAAAATCTAATGGGCTCTTTCCATTACAGAAAAAGTTGGAAATACACGGTTTCAAAATTTTCTGAATGATAGTATTTGAGTTAGAGTGGAGGTTCCACACACATACACACAGACATCATCGTGAAAATGTTAAAATTGGATTCTAGGGATCTTAAAACGTGGTCATTTACCAAAATCTCGTTATGCGATTTTTATCACGATCCCTATACCTCCCTTAGCAAGGATAACGGGAGGGTGAAAAACTAGTACTTCCTATTGTCCAATTGTTACCAAAACTTTTTCAACTCTTCCCATTAATGTCAGATTGAGGAAACGTAGTCAAACAGGTCTTAAGTCTTATAGTTTTTGAGGAGTCGTCCCTCCAACATCCACACATACATACATACATACACTGGCATCATCGTAAAAATGTTATACTCGGATTTTAGGGACCTTAAAACCTACTTATTTACTAAAATCGGGGTATGCGATTTTCAGCATGAATCCAATATGTACCTCTCTTAGCGAGAGGTAAAACACGACTGTAAAAAGCTTTATATGGTACATTAGTTTTACATACAAGATCTCACTTACTTCGTTTGGTGGCCGGAGTAGCATCTGCCAAGACAACTGCCGACAATAGTAACCATAGAAACAAATCACGATCCATTTTGTTGATTCTGTGTCTACACAGTCATTATTGTATCACTAGCACTCCATCGTCATTGAGTCACTAAATTGTTCGTATCACAGTCACCAATGAGCATTTCAAACAGAAATGTCAAATTCGAGACATGGTTAGAGATTGGTTAGAGTTAGAAACACGCGGCAACCGGCATCACAAGCCCTGAATAGACTGATGAAAATAAAGCTCGGAGTTTACAGGATCCACGGGATCGAGGGCTGCCGAGAAGAGCCGAAGCTAGCCGAGTGTGGTCGATAGGACGATAGGTAAGGTGGATTTATACGCTACATCGGCTTGTGTTATATAATTATGTTCCTTTTGAGTTTTTTTTCTTTTGCTCTCATTTATACAGCAAGAATTGGAAATCTTTTTAATGACATTTGCAAATACTTTATTTCTTTTTAATTATGTTTACAGCATTATTTTTCAAGTTTTACTCGTGTCTTTTTAAAATTTAATTAAAAGCTTTCAGAATAAAATTGAGTTTCATATTTTCATTCATTCTGCAGAAATGCATTATTCAAAAAAGAAATTGTTTTTCTTCATCGGAATTACTTAACCCAGTTGATAAGTTTCAGGGTTTCAACGGAACATTCTTGTAACTTTTCGCGTCAAATATTAATGTTCATACAATTTCACTTCTTCAACACTAATTAACTTTGCTGTTTACCTAAAACTTTTACCACTTCAATATCATTTACCATTCAGAACATAAATAATTCTGCCTCAAACAGTTACTCTTATATCAATTATGCTGACTTTAAAAACTAAATAAACACCTACAGGAAGAAATATTAAATATATACATTGCAGATTTCATACTTTCCTTTTCAAATGTATTGAAATTTTCCACCGGAATACATTAATACTTTTTAATTATTTATTAATTTCTATTGAAAAAATCTAATGTAGCCAGCACATTACCTTCCGTCAGTTATATGAGCCATTTACGAAAATTCTACTGGTGAACTGTTACCGGTAAACAGCTGTTTATCAAGTTACAGCTACCGGAATCGATATTTTAAGAACGCAAATGGTAACGAGGGGTAGATCCACAACCTATAAAAAATTTGAAAATATGAAACAGGTTAGAAATTTAATGTAGTTAACAAACTGAGCAGAGTCCTACTTTTAACACATTTCCAATTTTAACGCGTGCGCTTCGCTTTGCATCACTACCTTTTTTTGAGATTAGATTCTTCATGAATCCGGTAGATGAATCTGGTAGATATTGTACAATTTTCGAACATGGTAACTTTTTACCACTCGTGTTTTCGAACACAGTCGGTAGATGCGGTATCTACCGGGAGAATTTACGTTAACGCCTATGTATTTTCTATAAAATCCATACAGAAAGTACCTTGCAAAAGATTCTAAATTTCTTGTATGTACATTACCTTTCGACAGTTGTATGTATTTTATACAAATTCCATACACAAATATACTACGAATATGTCAATTGACACTGAAATCTTTTAATCAGAATTTTCTTAATATAGTAGATGCTTTCTAGCATAGCTAGCTAATTTATGGAATTTAATTTCTTTATAATTTTATAACTCTATATCCATTTAATATTTAATATTTAATATTCTTTAGTATTTATAATAACATTAAATGTGAAAAAATAATATTTACCATCGTTTTTTGAAGAAAAACTTTTAAAATCTTCAAATGAGGGTACTTCCGGTTGTCCAATTCCAACCATCGTACACACACACGCACACACAGACATCATCGTAAAAATAGTAAAATCGTATTCTACGGACCTTAAAACGTGCTTATTCATTAAAAACTCACCACCGAATTTTTTGACCAAAAATGCGTGTACATATATATATTTATATATGTATATATATATATATATATATATATATATATATATATATATATATATATGTGTGTGTGTGTGTGTGTGTGTGCGTGTGTGTGTGCGTGTGCGCGCGCGTTTGTGCGTGTGTGTGTGTGCGCGTGTGTATGTGTGTGCGATAACTCTAATACTACAATTCCAAAATTTATAATTCTTTCATATTCCTATTCGTTACATCCATGTGAAGAACTGATTAGATTTTGGTTAAAATTGGTCAACCGGATGTACCCTCATTTAAAGATTTTAACAGTTTTTCACATTTAATGTTATTATAAATATTAAAGTATATTTTATTCCCTATACGATTTGAATGCATTTCATACTTCATATTAAATGAATATAGAGTTAAAAAATTATAAAGAAATTAAATATCATAATAGCCAGCTATGCTATAACAGCTGCTTTTTTTTGTATAAGATACTCGTACATACAACTGCCTTAAGGTAATGTACAAGAAATAGAATCTTTTGCAAGGAACTTTCTGTATGACATTTATATAAAATACATAGAACTGACGGAAGGTACTGTGTTGGCCACATCACATTTTTTTTGTAACATAAACAATCCATCTCCTCCATAGACATCACATCCACCCTGTTATGACCTCTTCCTTCCATTATGGTGTTTTATGACAAAAAATATTACTGTATGTCATTCATGTATATCTTTAATTATACGTCGTCTGTGTCGGCGTACGTTTTGTATCTCCGCCGCCTGGTTTTTGAGAGCCTTCGGTGTATCCAGTGCTAGTCAGAGAGAGTATATCAAGTTGATAACTGATACAAACTGCTGCTGTACCCTCGCATTACCGCTAATTGAGTTAGAATATTATGGTAATATATATTTGGTTATTTCGACAATGCTCCACTGAGACCTACATTTCCCTGGCTTTATTTTTGTGGCACACAGACCAAATGGCACCGATATGTTCCACGCAAGATGATTTCTTCCAGAGATGGAACAATGTTAATTGAAATGTCCCATAATATTTGCAACGCAGATGAGACCAGCAAAAATGTTCATTTGTTTTAATAGTCATTATATTTCATATTTTTATTTTTAAAACAATATCTTTATAACACGTACAGAAGATAAGTAAAAGGATTATTATTATTATAATACAGTGGACCCCCGGAAATCCGACAAACGTTTTGCAGGGCAGTGTCGACTATCGAATTTTTCGGATTATAGAGTACTCCCTAAGACCCCCTATAGTCCGGAATTTTTTACAAACGAGTACCTTATAATCCGACAAATTACAGATCCAGTGATAAGATTCTATATGTTATACTTTGAAGTACAAATCATACTTCATTATGTATTTCAAATTTAGTAAATTAAACAACAAAATAGAGAGCTTACGTTTTATAATATGTATCTGTATTTGTGTAATTGTGTAGGTGTCTGAAGGTATTCTAATTTTTACCTCCTGTCATACCGTAGGTAAAGGAGGTAATGTTTTTGGTCCAAAAATTCAATAGTAAGTTTCCAATGAATAAGCACGAATTAGGATCCCCACAATTTTTACCTCCCGTCCTACCGTAGATAAGGGAGGTAATGTAATCGTGCCAAAAATTCGACGGTGAGTTTTCAGTAAATAAGCACGAATTCGGGTCCCCGCAACGATGTGTGTGTGTGTGTGTGTGTGTGTGTGTGTGTGTGTGTGTGTGTGTGTGTGTGTGTGTGTGTGACGATTTTTTCGTCCACGATAACTCTTATAACATAATTCCAAATATACAGTTTTTAATTAAAAAAACCATATTAAAATATAATACAAAACTTTTCAATTTCAGTATTTAAGACTTTTATATCATGGGAAATAACATATTAGATTTTGGCTAAAATTGATCAACCAGAAGTGATACTTTACTTGAAGCTCTGAACAGATTCTCCTGAAAATAAAATTGATATACTCCAAAACTTGTCAAATTAATTTAGTATTTACGACTTTTATATGAAGGGGAACAACATATTAGATTTTGAATACAATTAATAGACCGGAAGTGATACTTCATTTGAAGCTCTGAACAGACTTTCGTGAAAAATAAATTGATACAATCCAAAACTTTTCAAATTTGGTATTTAAAACTTTTATATTAATGAGAACGACATGTTAGATGTTTAAGCTTTTTGCATTCATATAAAGAGTTAGAAGAGTTAGAATTTGGGTAATATTGGACAACCGAAAGAGATAATTGAAGCCCAAGACAGTTTCTAATGAAAAACTTTTCAATTTTAGAATTTAAGATTTTTATATCAAGAGAAATAACATATTAGATTTTGGATAAAAAGGATAAACCGGAAATGACACTTTACTTGAAGCTCTGAAAAGATGTTCGGGAAATATATATTGATACAATCTAAAAGCGCCCGCACGGTGGATATATTTCATCATTACCGATATCTGTGTACAAAGCAGATTGGCACACCCAGCAATGGGTAATAAGTCGTGATGATATATTTATTTACTAATTATTTATTTTAAAATGTTTACAATTTTAATTCGCAAAAAACGCAATATCTGTTAAACTATAGTACCTCTTATGTTCATCTTATCAAATTTATTACTAAAGCCCAAAGAACGATACCTACATATTTTATACTAATTCATTGCCGGGGGGCCTCGCTAATCGGCAAAAGTAGACTCAGTGGGGACGCACCTTTACATTCATTTAAAAATAAAAAAGTAAATTTTAGATACTAGTGCTCTTACGTGAACGACAGAAATTAAAGTTTTTCAATTTTCCCAATAATATCACTAACCTTATATGGACGCTAAAATTTTATAGTCTATTGTTTTCCCCAGAACTGAATCACCTACTGTAAATTTACTAGGGCAGTAATTATAATAACTAACTCAATTATTAACAAGAACTTTTATTAATATACGCCATACTAACCTATTTATATTAAAACATTATTATTAAATTTTGAAACTATAAAACATTGGTTTATTAGCTTTTTAAATCATAGAACTAAAACTAAAAGATTGTTTATTTATAAATAAATTGTCACGTAAAACAATATAAAATATACCAATATAAATTTAGATCAAATTTCGGTAACATTTTTCGATTTTATTTGTTTATAATATTTGAAATCATTACCAAGGGCGTCACTAGGTACATTCAACAGGGAGGGCGCAACAGGGCGCACCTTTAGAACGAAATAATTTTTGACAGTCTGATTCTGCATTTAAATTTTTTCATGTTTAAAACATAAAAATATTTCTTTTGGAAGATTTTTAGATGTAATGAAGCGAACACAAATATTTATCTGTTCTTCTGCAGTAATGTCCCGAGGATCATCTACTATTATTGCAAAATAATCACATTTATTAATTTCCGGAGTTATTTTGCGTATTATACATTTTGCACTACTCTCTATAACATGATTTTGTGACGTAGTGAACAATAATGTGCATTTTGAGGTACATTGAGATTGTGGAGAAAAGGATCAAATTTTTTAATAACTAGAGTCTATAAAATTGGCCTTTGTTGAATTTTTTGTTTCATTATGTCCTTGCAATGGGATATCCTTAAATAATTTCGTCTCTTTTATAGCCTGAATGGTGCATCATTTTGATTTCTTATAGTACCTTTCTTAAGAGGAAAAGTTACCCCTGTACTAAAATATGAAGCGAAAATTCAATTAATTGTTTCGAACTATTAACATTTTAAAAAACTCAACACACGACACGCATACTTCCGATATTAACCTGAATTAAAAAAAAAAATATTATTGAAATATATTAGTATTTGACTTTGATTTTAGCAAAACGAGAAAAGTCCAGTATTAATAGATTTCAATAATTTTTATTTTAAAATGCAGGTTACTATCGGAAGGATGGTTGTCGTGTGTTGAATTTTTTAATGCGTTAATAGTTCTAATACAGCAATAATTTATTTGTATTTTCGCTTCTTATTTTAGAGCAGCGGTAACCTTTCCTCTTCGGCTAAAGTCGTAGGTACATAATCGTCTCGCTGCTTATTGCATATAAATAAGTGCATAATAAAATAGTAAAAAAATCAGATTTATTTTTAATAATTTATTTAAATAAAAACACGGAAAGGGGGCGCAAAATTAAACAGGGAGGGCGCAAGCCCCCTCAGAAATGGTCTATCGACGCCACTGATCATTGCCAATATTAAAATTATATACATATTTATATGTAGTAAATAAATTTTCTTTATTGTAGTAGGCTTGTTGATTCTCGAATTTCGTGACAGATTCACAGCGGGCTATTGCCCGTGTCAGTCATTATTTTGTTTTTACGGTAAACGGATGTCGTTGTGTGTGTTGTGATTTTTATCAAAAAAACAGTAAATATGTGAAAATGTAATGCCCAACATAATACATCATGTTTAGAATTTAATTCTCTTTGTAGTGATTTAAATTTCAAATAACAAAAGTGTTTGTGGTTTGGATTATGTTCAAATAAGTAGCGTCGGAAACAAAGAAGGATACTATTGAGGTATACAAAATAATCATGTTGAACAAAACTAAAAATGTAATTTTTTGTTGTTTAATATATTTTTATTTTATGTTTACAGTGTTTTGTGATGAACTAAACCTGGAAATCGACACGATCTTCGGGCGAACCAGACTACAAAAGCAGATTAGGTAGGAAAATCAAATCATTATTTTTGTTATAAATAAAAATATATACTTTTATGTGTTTGATGAGATAATTAGAAAAATTTTCGCTTTTCGTACTAAGGAAATCATGTTAATATATTAAGTCCGTTTCCACGACTTGATCCTCACGTCATCACTACCACTACACCTTGTTCCATTTAAGCCATTCAGTATTGCGGAGCATAGGGAATAAGTTTTGACATCTCTGATTGGCTGAAATTAGATACAAGAGACAAGTTTACCCAATGTAATTTCGGCTACTGCAGATTTGCGCTGTTGCCAGTGCCATCTACTGAATGGCTTAAATGGAACAGAGCATAGTAAACATATGGTTCAAATCGCCAGGGGAGGGAGGAAATATTGTTACCATGGTTTTATTATAGGGATTTAATTTTCTAGTTTGATCAAGAGTTTGATATAAGGTGGAGAATGACAGGATTTTCTCATGTTTGACATTTTCTATATTTTATTTGCAATAATTTTGTTGTTCACTAATATAACATATACCTACTATCTGAATATTATTATTTATCAAAATCCAAAGTGACACTTACATATTTCGCAATTGAATAATTATGATGTAATGTCAAAACTGGTAAAAACTGACAGTATGTTCTATACTGTGTCAATTTTATTATTCACCAAAATTCGAAGTATAAATAGTTATTTATAAATAATAAACCAATTGAATAAATACGATATAAGTATAATGGATGAAGTATATTTCTTTTTATTGTCCAAAAGCAATATTTTACAATGAGTTTATTTAAAAACATTTCTTAATTAGTAATGTAATTCATTATCTGATACACTGATCTGAATTGATTTTGATAAGTCTGGAAAAATCTTCACTATTTTCATGCTAAAATATTTTTTTAAACATACATTTCTATAAGAATTGGTAGTATGTATAATTTACCTTCTATGTTTTTCATTTAATAATAGATATAATCAAAATTGTTAACTTTTGCTTTTAATTTCTATATTTGTTTTTTATATAAAATATATATTAGACGTTTAAAATATATTTTTGACGTTTCAATGTGCTCTGTAAATACTTTACAGTCAAGATTTTGGCGCTGTAAGATTTATAGAAATTTCTATAACTCTGTAGCGCTTACAGTACTGTAACTTGGTTACAGAATAGCAAATTGCTTAATCCTGTAACGTTGGTTACTTACAGAGTCTATAGAGCTTATAGAACGGTACAGAATAGCACCACAAAATATACGTTTTAAACTAGTAAAAAATTTGTAGAATATGAGTTTGGTTTCGTAGATTTGGATACATAACTGTATATATATATATATATATATATATATATATATATATATATATATATATATATATATATATTTGGAACGACTCGTCAATTTCCGGGGTGGTAAAAATGCTAAAAAAATATGCGATTTCGAGAAAAAGTTATTAAGAAATATTGTTGCTCTCGATGAGTTATATTACTGGTCAATTTTAATGCACTTATTTCATTTACACCCTGTATATATATGTATATATATATATATATATATATATATATATATATATATATATATATATATATTCCTTGTTTAATCATAATCTATACGAAAGAAAATCTCTTTCCGTCAAGATTTTGTCCGTATTAGATTGGGGTTGTTGGTGCCCCCTTGTGTCGTACCGCAGTGGCTGCCAGTGGCACCCGTGCCCCGTGTAATTAAGCTATAAGTTTAGGAACAAGTGACGTAATGCTGGTTAATTGAGGCTATCTAAAGAGAGTCATTAATTAGTCCAACGCCACTGGTTGTGAACCTGCAGCACTACTCAATCCTGACGCAAATATTGCAACCCTCATTCCAAACAGAGAACACTGAATAACGTGATTTTTTCAATTCAGATAAATAAATAAATGATTTTTTTGCCATGGATTTTCCGTAAATCTATATCTAAATAGGTGTATAGGTAGGTACATATTTGAGTTATTATAGGTACTTCAATAAAATGCTACCTCGTGTGTAAATATAATTTTATATTATCCGTTTTGTATTTAGTTATTATTAATTAGTATTAATAGTATTAATTGGAGCAATTTGTGGTTTTACAATTAATTTAGTTTCATTATCTGATAGCCACAAATATGTATTTGCATGTTCATTAAATAATATTATAAAACGCATCTGCGTTAATTATATTTTCAACCAATATAAAATTGCTATTAATTTTTATATACAGATTAAATATGTTATTTCGGTTTACACTTGAGTGAATTTGTAGTATCATTCAATTATTTATTATTATCGCTGTCCTATAGACAAATTTCTATCGTTAAATCAATGATTTTGTTGTATGAATATGAAAAGGGCATTAAAAAGCAATTTACTTTCACTAATTATTTTGGGGACGATATTTATCCACGTTTGAATTCATTTTTGATATTATTTACCGTCACATGTGACATATCCAAAGCAGTACAAACTGTCTAAAATATAATACTCATATTGTCTACTGACGAGAATGGAATAATTAAAATAAATATAAAATAAATAAATATATCATCACGGCTTATTATTACCCATTGCTGGGTGTGCTAATCCGCTTTGTACACAGATATCAGTATAGATGATATATTTGCACTGTGCGGACGCATACCAGGCGTCACCTCACGGGCACTCATTGCTGACGTAGAGAGTGCACTACAGGGGTCAATTTTGTGCCATTTATAATTGGAAATATTTGGCGTCGGCCGGGATCGAACCCGGTTCCCCAGATTCTCGACCTAACACTCAGGCACACGGCCACGAGACCCCATAATAATTAGGGGAACATTTATGCGTTTGTCTTCCTCAAATTATGTAAAAGCATTCAAAATAATTTCTTTCCACCGTTTTGATAAAATATCTTCCGAAACATCAAATTCACCCATTCCATCATCTCCAACGATATAGAACGTTGATGTTTTAAAAATAAATAAATATTAATAATAAACAAAACAATTAAACAACATCAACGATATATAAATGAAAACTTATTTCACATAGTCTAGTGTGACATAAAATCTTGTATGCACCACGAGCGTTACTAGATGATAATGCCTATTGGGCGACATCTATTCCTTGGGCCTAAGGCCCTCGGGCTAGATCCTCGTCGCCCTCCTGGCATTATCATCATCGTATGATCGTAACGCCCTTGGTACATAAAATACTATTATTGCGGGTCAGTTCACTTCGTTGCTACCTACTCCAAGACCTTTGCTAAATGGAGAGCAGCTCAGTTTATTCCAGGCACTTCAAGGTCGTTCAAGTCACGTGTCTGCTCGTGCCATATAATTTTCGAGGTAGCAGATGTAAATTCCATGAAAACTCATTTTTCAATGCCTTATATCTTGGAAACTATTGAAGATCGAACACGTATTATATAAAACTTTTCTTCTCTGTGTTCTATAAAAGTATTAAACTTTTAATCCCTATGTTTCTCACTGTTCTTTTAATTGATCTTCTATGTCTTTGAGTCATAGCTCTTCCTTTAACTAACAGACATGTATTTTATAAAGCTGTCAAAAAAATAAATTCGACACTATTATGACAATAAAGCATGTATACTGTATTTGAGATAAGAATAGATTTACTAGTAAGATAGGGTTTACTATTCCAGCTTTCTGATTGGTCTAAACGCAAGCCAAGTTTACAATAGCAATAGGTATGTAAAACAGGTATATTATTTACTCCATTTTGTCTTTATAATCTATTTAATAACTTTAAGTAACTGTTTATTTACTAAATAATTACAAATTGTCATATTTTGACGTTTCGAGTTGTCAAGTATGTCATACAAGGAACAAAACTAATTCATAAGTTTTATGTGTGTAAAAAAATATGTATCGTTACGAGTCGTTACCAGGCGACATGTAGTTATAATAACGCTTTTTACCAAAACCCTATTCTACTAATTTATTTATCGTTACATATCGTTATTTTATATCTTTTATGAACGACAAGTTCACATGCCTCGTTGAAGTCGTAAAATTAGATATATTTTGAATAAAAGTAAAAAATGGCTAAAGAAGATATTTTATTAATTGTAGCTGAGCAAGATATTATTATTACTATATTATTACATTTTTTAATATGACATTTTATATAATCGTCCTTTTACTGTACCGGAGGAAAATTTGAGTATTTTTTTTTTATGAGTAAAGAAGCATGTAGAGATTTATTTACGCAAATTTCACCATATATGAGGAACTCGTTGAAGTGATGGTTTGCCAAAAATTTCTAGATTATTTATAAATTATTATTTATGCGAATTATATTACATATGAATGCAAAAATATTTTGTTTACAATTCAGATGATGGCAGCTTTGCATTTTTTTGCTCATGGAAGCTATCAGAAATCAGTAGCAAGGAGGATATCAGTAGAAAAGGATTCATATGTGGTATTAAGTCAATCATTAATAATCATATCATTAATAGAAATCTGCAATATTATTGTTGATCATTTTATAGACATATATACCTATATCAAATTTCATACGGCGCAAGTAGATATGGAGCGTGTAAACTGTAAAACGAGGGTGAGAATAATAAATAATTTTATGTACGATGAAAATTTTAAATTTGAATCAATGTCAAATTTGAATTGAAAAACAAATATAAATTTATTCTGTCAAAATCAACATGAAGTTAGATATTATCGTTAAACTCATCATAACGATAACTCGATAATGATATGATCAGTAGAATACCTTTTTGTCATTTGTCGTTATTAAAGTCGTTCAACCAAATGCTTAGCGACAGTCGTATGGTAACGATATCGTTATACATATTTTTAGTAGAATAGGCCTGTAAAACAAGCTGGCGCAGCAGCGCCACCAAATCTATTCTTATCTGAAATACAGTATAATATATTAGTATTTCTATCTTAAAAGCATACTTATCACATTATATATCTTCAGCTATCATATCGAAAATATATCGCAGTAAAACATATTTATATGACTATCAGTATTTCTCCCATTTCATCTCTGCAATATTGCGGAATTTTACCGTACAAATGCAATGCGTATATTACTTATGACAGCTTGTAGATACACTGCATTTAAATAAAATGATAGATCTTATCACCTGAAATATATCATTGGCAACTAGCGCAAAATGTACTCGAAGAGCAATGCAATAGTTTTATTGCACTTTCCCGGGAATACAATAGCTACTGTTAGAAACAATAGCTTATACGAGTACATCTCATGTTTTTATTCATATTAATATTTTATTGAAAAGTTAGTTCGCTTGCAATATTGAAATATCGAATGCGCCATTAACATCTTTTGATGGAAGTGATATGTTCTAATGCATCACAAAGAAATACAAATTATATCGTTTGAGCTTTCCGCTACCTTTGGTAATGGAGGTACAGGGATCGTGTTAAAAATCGCATATCGAGATTTTGGTAAATGAACACATTTTAAGGTCCCTAGAATCCAATTTTAACATTTTCACGATGATGTATGTGTGTATACTATTTTTCACGAAAGATGACTATTCAAGGACATTTGTTTGCAGAAAGAATACACATCACTTTATAGCAGTAGCTTAGCAACATTTTGTGTTAGAAAGAGAAAAATTATTTGACCTATGTCTGTTTAATTTATGTGGTGTGACAGATTTATGTAAATAGTGGCATTACTTTTTAACACACTATATATAATAATGACGTCTTAGAATTACAGATACCTAATTATCTACTACACTTCCCTCTGTGCTAATATTTACCCAGTGGTGTTGACTTTTAAATCAAATTATTATTCCTTGCTTTATAACTTAAGTCTATGTAATTGTATTTTGCAAAAACGTAAGTGATAATAAATCTTTCAGAAAGGCATTATTTAGAAAGAAACATAATTTTTAAATGAATTAATCTAATTTTTTAAGTTAAAATGTGACCATAAATATTTTACGTTGCACATCTATGTATACGAAATGTTATCTGTAAGTAATATTATATCAAACGGCTCACAAATGACCTTGAATAGTCATCTTTCGTGAATAAAGTTTATGTGTGTACGTGTGGATCCTCCGCTCTAACTCAAATACGATCATTCAAAATTTTGAAATCTTGTATTCCGAACTTTTTCTGTAATGGAAAGAGCCCATTAGATTTTGGTGAAAATCGGATAACCGGAAATGGCACTTTACTAGAAGCTCAAAATAGTTTTTCTTCGAAAAATACCTTTAAATGTTATTTTTTCGAGATTAATGTTATAAAGATTATTAAATTTTCTATAGATTTGCATTAATAGTTTTTCTATATATTTTATGGATAAATTTATAAAATTATCTTTAATTTAAATTCCAGAGCCTACGCTTTAAACAAACAAAACGCAGTTAGTCAAATGTATGTAACTGACAGATAAATGTCAGTATCAAAGAACTAATCATTTCAAAATAATATTAGTAACGTTTTAAAAAGAAAAAAGTAAATAGAGCAATAGAAAAGGAATTCAATACAGTTTCCAGCATTAGTAAATATGTAGGTATGTATTTAGATTAATAAAAATTAACGATTTACAAAATTTTTAAGCTAATCCTCATTTTTGGATCAGTGAATTCTATTCTATCCCGGTATTTGATATTTAATCTTTATTTTATTATAGCTCCAGTGGCTCAATGGTTAGTGCAACGCCTCATGTCATGAGTGCCCTCGGGGCTCTGGGTTCGAATCCAACTAAGGCATGGATGTGTGTGAATGTGAACCCACTCTGTAATTGGGATTTAATCCTGTTGAGGGGTTTTAAAAAAATGTAATTACTTGGATTAGATTAGACTATATTTTAAGAAGTAAACTGTCAAAATCCAAAATTAAGGATTAACTTAATATTTTTTGTGACTCGGGCTGTAAATGGCGGGAGGTATTGTGTTGGCCACACTAGATTTTTATATGTTTATTAGTATATTCCGTAACTTAACCGCGGTGACCAAGGTTCTGGTTATGCGTTCCGTAATGTAACCAAAACATAATTTCAGGATCACGGTTTAATTTTGGAATGTGGTTCCTGAAAGTTTTGGTTACTTTTTCGTGACCACGACGACCACAAATTTTTTGTGGTTGTTGTGCTCATATTATTATTTCTTATAATATAATAAATAATTGAAGGAAAGAAATTTCTGGATTTCAGTAAAAAAAATTTCTATTTATATATTTTTTGACTGAAATCCAGAAACTTCTTTCCTTCATCATTATATCCAGTCGAGCAGCTTTTCTCTTATAATAAATAATATTGTATTAACATATAATTACTATACCCTGTATACTGCTATGTATAATATTTACGTTAATATAGGGATAGACAAAACTTATGCTGTCACTTATTTCTAATGACGCGGTGGTTCCCTGCTTTACCGACACAAATCAACCAAGATGTTCCGAATCACAACCACTTTTCAGTGACCATAACCTGACCACATAAACCATAACCACGGTCGTGGTTAAGTTACGGAATATACTATATGTTTGTAATTCTTGTAAATACTCATTTAATCTTGTTGTTGTCCCCGACCTCAAAGTGATTGAACTTACTAGTTTATCTTCCTTTTCGTAGCGGGCTACAGTTGTTACAAAAACCTCGAACTTCCCGCAAAAACTATCCTTAGTCCGACTTTGCGCTCAATTGTTTTTCCGTTGTTTGTTGGCCTTTTTACATGAAGTTCTGGAGGAAACATTTCCAATGCGCCCCCTTACAGAAACTCCCCCTACCACCCCGCTATAGCCGGGGGGAAATCTATGCGATTTGATCCGTATTGAGAGAGGAAAAACTGCATGTTTTTCCCGCAGTCAACGGGGTTGTTTTTGTGTAGAATACGTCAAGAGGTGGATTAAAAGATGTATCATAGACGGAAAAATGCAGATTATAATTGATTTATTATTGTATTATGATAGTTCAAACGGTTTTATTTATAGCGTTTTCCATTTATAGTAAAAATTTTCTTAAAATGGAATTCCAATGTTATCACGTGACTGCACAGTATGAATAGAGAAATCACATATATTTCTAGCAACGTGTTTGTCTTCATTGTTATATTTTTACGCAACCTTTCTTTCCGTATGCCGTAACTATACGAAGACCTTTTCAATTTAATTGAGAAGATATGCGCAATGGGGATCTGCGCATAGTAAGAATAACTGTGCTTGTTTCTAAAAAATTTAGACGTAAACTGTGAGAATATCTCAGATAACTTTAATTTTTTTTAGCGAAATAAGTTACAAAAGTTTTTATTGAAGTTAAAATGTCTAACGATGCAAAATTTTACTGAAAATACAGGTGTTTTAATGACTGCAATGTTTTTAACGTTTCGTTTGACAGCCCAACTGGCAGTTGTTTGCGTCATTTTCTTACTATTTGCAGCGATAGAAAGAGATAGTCCTTAAATTGAAAAGGCCTGCACTCTGAGATTTTTATTATTTTAAATGAAAGTTCTTTTAATTTTGAAGCAATTGATAGTATTAAAAAGTCTTAATTGTTTTTAGTTTAACTGCATTTGATTTTTAATGTCAACATGATGTCACGGCGACACCTATTGTTATATTGAGCGGTAAAAAATTATCGAAACAGTATAAAGAAATTATTTTCTGCGCAACCGGACGCGAAATAAGCATTTCGCAGCCGTAATACAGGCCGCAAAATTGGATTTCGCGACCGTTGTTATGATAACGGCCGCGAAATTAGGTAAACAATCACTTTGACACTTGAGAATTGCATGATTTTGTTTATCAATTGTTAATCCCATAGCCACCTTGAAAGCTAACTTCCTATTTATAATGAAACTGTTGAAATTTAATAATATCTGTAATTACATATGTTTTACGGTTGCACAAAAAATATTGTGTACACCTTGTCCGCGAAATCCTTTAGCGTCCTCGAGATTGTATTGCCTCGGCCGCAAGCGGCCTCGGCGACAATTCTCTCGGTACGCTAAAGAGTGATTTCGCGGCCTTGATATACAAATAACTATTGAATACTTAAGGAAAACGTATAAATGTTCCTCTAATTCCATTCTCGTCCGTAGAAGATGTATTAAATTTGGAGGTTATCACATGACAGTTCTCAGTTCTGTATTTTCTCCTATGTACTTATTTCTGAATATTATTACGTTTTAGTGAGTTTTGTACTGCTTTGAATGCGTCAAATGTTGCGGTAAAATATATCAAAAATGAATTTGAACGTGGATCTATTCTATTTCGTCGCCAAAAAATAGTGATTTGTCAAAAATCAATGCGAAACATTGACAGTTTTACTCAGTCTGCAATTAGACGAACCAACTATTTACGTGTGTAGTGAAAGTAAATTGCTTTTTATGGCCATTTAATAATTATTTCTGCGTTGTGCATTCATATTTATGTTAACAATTGTTGTAATCAATTAATATATTCATTGTTGTAATCAATTCTTATTAATGTAATCAATTATAATTAAATTAAAATAATATTCATTTCATATACCGTTCTTATTATTTCTAATTTAATGTTGTAAAGTACACTATAGAGCGCGATCAGACACGTGACTCGGGCTTCCTTGACGTACTTGGAATCAGCTGATTTGTGCGCGCATGTCGTTTTGACAAAAACAGTGTCACTTTGACAAGACCAATGTTTTGACTTATTTTGGTTTTGAACTGCTAAAATGTTATTAATATACAATTTTCAGACAGTAAAACACATGAAATTAAAAATAATAACTTCTCAACAGTTCAAAATTAAAATAATTCAAAACGTTGGTCTTGTCAAAATGACAAGCGCACACAAATCAGCTGATTCCTAGCACGTCAAGGACGCTCGAGTCACGTGTCTGCTCGCAGCCTATAGATGTCAGCTCCGCTGCGTCTAGATCAGTCGGCCTCACGACTTAGCTCATATAAATTAACTAAATGACGTCATCTCATTGAAATGTCATTTTTAGAGAAATTTGGTTGTATTTAGTTTTGCACTCAGTGTATATGAAACATTTTATGGTTATACGTATTTTTATATATTTACAAACGTACGTTTCCCTTAATTCTTCTATTATTATGAAATTTATTTTTTATACATCTGTTGTACTTACACAGACTTCTTTTACAACTCAAAATAGGTATATGAATTTGGCAGACTGCACTAGCAAGAACTGACGATCGTAGTAAGTGCAAGAAAGTGCGCACTCAGTAAGGTTCAGTTCACTCGAATAGTATAAATGAAACACGTAAAACTCAGCTAGTGCGCACTGATTATACACATAGGCGCCCACAGGGGGGGTTGAAAGGGTCGACTGATCCCCCTTTCATTTATGGACTGTATCCATTTTTAAAAATAAAATTATAATTTTATTTTCTCATTTCAATGTATCATTGTATTTTTTAATAATTATTGGTAATATTTTCTTATATTTTAATCAAAAATTTATTACATACTATCTATTACTAAGTACGAAATAGCTGAAGTGTCAGAATGAGTAAATTATGTTATGTACTGTTATTATATTACATTATCTTCGGTGTTGTATTTTCTTTAATATGCCGTAGTTTATTCTAATCATTTTATGATCACGTTCTTCTCAAAACTTTCACAATTATCGATTTTACTGTTATATAGAAATAAAGAAATAGAAAAGTAAATAATGAATAGACATTGCATATTTATTTATATTAAAAGTACCTACGTATGATTAGGGTTGCCGTATTTTGTGAGGAGCGCGATTTAATTAACATTTAATTATTATACATTTTATTTTGAGCAGTTCAATAGAATAATTATATTGTTACTCAGTAATATAATATTTTAATTTAATGCAACATTGTATTTTCAGATTGTCTGTTTGTGTAGTTGTTGCTTATGCTCGCATCATAAAGCCTAGTAGAAAGGGCAATTCTACGCTTTTAGAGCGTACATACGCATTTTCGTCATAAAATATTGATTTTAATTTTTTAAGAATTTGTTAAATTTGCTTCATTGTAAAGAACTCTATATTATCTTACTTTGTATTAAAATACGTTTGACCTTGAAAATTATTTAAAAAAATTTCTCACAACAAAAATTTCGACCCACCTTGTAAAAAAGTCTGCGGGCGCCCAGGATTATACAGGATGTTAATAAAAACAGCATGGAGCGAATCTGGTGACTAACGGATTTTGTTTCAAAATATCTACTGCCACATTCAAAATTAAAATTGTTGATGTAGGTATTTATTTTCACTCTACAAAACAGTTTGTAGAAGGTAGGTACATTCTTGTACGATTTGCTAAAAGCTAAAGAGGAAGCATCCTTTTTAGCATTCAGTTAGCATGAAAAGACTTTATCAAACACGACTATTATGCTTTCAATTTGCGATCAGTAAATGAAGGAAGAATCAATAAAGGTTTAACATGAATAATTAAAGGATTCACGGAGGACTTGAGCTCCTTAAAGAAACTGTTTAATATTTCACGGGAGGTCTAAAAATATAACGAAATATGTTGCGTGCTCGCTCTGCTCTAAGGATCATCTTTATTACCTGTTCTAACCTGTTCAATTATAAATGGAATTTATATACCCTCCTACGCTTTAATATAATATAACGTAGAATAATATTGATATTAATTTTTCTCTATATATGAAATGTTTTATTCCATTAAATTTTATATATTTTTAATTTAATTTTATTAATCAAAGCTGCTAACGCAAACTTGACAGTATCATCCAAGGAGCATTGGTATCAGTTTTCAATTAATTTCGATGCTTATAGATAGAATCGACAATGTATGGTTAATTTTTTGAGGTATATATATATATATATATATATATATATATATATATATATATATACAGGGTGTTTCCTTTAAAGCAACCAGCGCTTTTTTGGGCGAACTAACAACTTTAGCGAAAAATGTTTTATACCAAAAATGATCAAGAATAAGGGGATAATGTATCAATAGTAACAAATGGAATATTTAACCAGTGGTTCTCAAACGGTAGAACAAAATTATATTTTTTTAAATGGCACCCTATATAATTTTTTAGTCCTTTAAATAGAATATTATTTTGTGATTTCAACGATATAAATATAGCATAGGGTTGTATAACAATTATTTCGAGAAAAATGGTACTAAAAACTAGAAATAATGTAATAAAAAATGAGTTTACTACTAGCGTAACTAGGCAATAGGCCTATCAATACCTGTGTATTGCATAGCTTATTGTAATATTACAACATTTCTAATAACATTTTTCTCGAAATAATTGTTATACAACCCTATACCATATTTATATCGTTGAAAACAGAAAAGAATTCTCTATCTAATGGGCTAAAAAATTATATATGATACCATTTAAAAAAATATAATTTTGTTCTGCCGTTTGAGCACCACTGGTCGAATTTTTAGTTTGTTATTATTAATAAATTAGCCCTGTATTCTTGATCATTTCTTGTATATAATATTTTTTCTAAAGTCATTAGTTCGCCCAAAAAAGCGCTGGTTGTTTTAAAGGAAACACCCTGTATATAATTGGTGTATACGAGTTCGTTTACGAAACCCAGGTAGTCGTAAACAAATATGCTTCTGTGCGTTAGCTAAAGATTTTGCTGTTTTTAATTGAAATGGTTGAACTAGCTTTCGTCCACTATAATATCTATAATAAATAAATTAATAAAAGTTATGATTTCGTAATCCCTTTTCCAATTTGTAAGCAAATTATTCTTTTATTGTATCATTTTTTTTCTGTAAAAACTTCCCGAGTTTATGTTTTATGCATCACCGATTTTTCTCGTGAAAAAATGCAAATTTCTAATTTTACTCTGTCCGAGTATAATTAAATTCTTCCATATATTTTAGTGCGTAGGTGTGTATACTGCCCGAGAATTCATTTTTGAAGATATGTACAATAGCGTGTGCATAATAAACATATAAAAAACATCGTACTTTTATAAGTGGTTTCTAAAAATGTATGTGGCGTACCCCATTTAAAATTACAAGCGAAACATCTTAATCAAATTTGTGACATTTAGACCGTCATTGTCATTTTGCTTGTCTTGATAGTTCTAGAATGTTATGTGGTAGAGCATATTGTATAGAGGCGCTACATGTAAGGTTAGAATCTCGGCCTACTGATCGCCGACATCAATCTGTCAACAAAAATTGATGAGTTGTCACACCTTCTATATTTATAGGGCGCGAGCAGACACGTGACTCGAGCGTCCTTGACGTGCTAGGAATCAGCTGATTTGTGTGCGCTTGTCATTTTGACAAGAACAATGTCACTTTGACAAGACCAATGTTTTGACTTATTTTAATTTTGTACTGTTGAGAATTTATTATTTTTAATTTCATGTGTTTTGCTGCCTGAAAATTGTACATTAATAACATTTTAGCAGTTCAAAATCAAAATAAGTCAAAACATTGATCTTGTCAACGTGACTCTGTTCTTGTCAAAACGACATGCGCACACAAATCAGCTGATTCCAAGTACGTCAAGGACGCCCGAGTCACGTGTCTGCTTGCGCCCTATACACCGTGGCATTCATAACAATATTGTGTTATAATGAATAATCATTATTATAATAATTAAAATACATATGTAATGTTTAATAAATTTGTTTTTATATTTTGCGTTCATAATGAAGTCATAACGATACGCAATTGCGTATCGTAATGACCTTCATTTCGATACGCAATTTTTTGTTTTAGACGGTTGGTACTAGATGACGTTTCTTTAATCCATTTTTACCTAATTTATTTTTAGTTAATTAACAATTCATTTTAATAATATAATGTCGAAATTATTGTTATTATTTTTTATTTTAGGGAAGATTATTTACATGAAAATGTACAAATGGTTACAAATATAATCACAAATTGAGTAAGTAAATGTTATTGTAGAAGGCGCAAAATATAAAAAATAGTATAAAGAACTCATTTTATAAGACTTTCTTTGCACTTGTCAATTAGAAAACTCGCTAACGCTCGTTTTCTAAATTTTTACGCGTGCGAAAAAACGTCTTATAAAACACGTTCTTTAATATACTATTGTGTTTTCTTGAAGTAATGCTAGTTTTTCTTTGAAATAAATCGTAATTCTGAGTATTGACATAATTTTTTGAAGATCTCGTATACGCTTACAGTATCCAGTATACCTACCGTAGAAACTGGCTCTGTATATATTGTACAGCTACGTGTTTTAGCGTTGAGTTTTTTAGTGGTGTCATTAATGTATAAAGTAATAAAAGTTCTTTGTATTTTTGTTAATTACAAAACTTTTTCCTGGACATTTCTTTTAAGTCAATCAAACTAATTAGGTAATGAAGTTCTGTGGAAAGAACAACATTTTTTTGCTGTGAAACAACAACCCTAATTTACAACTGGAAAAAATAAATCACAACTCAACACATTCGCAAAAAGTAATGCACTTAAACCCGGGCTAAAGCGCAAAAAAGTTTTAAAAACCCTGAAAATTAATTTCCCCATAAGAGCCGCTAACAAGACAATTAAAACCCGATGGGATTTACGGATAGCCCAGACTTAGAGAATTAAATGGGATAACCGAAAGTACAGATACACGAGAGAAAAAAAAAACACCAGCCTGAAATATCAGATCGCAAAGTCTGCAAATAAAGGAAAAAATATTGTATTGTATATTCTGAAAAAGAAACAAAATATAAAATATACTACAATATTTTTAATTAATACTTAAACAATGGCATAAAGAGATGTTAGAACATCATTTTGTCACAGATTGTGCATACGACATAATATTATTAATAAATTAGATTTTCAAATAAAAATTACAGACAGGGCCGCTCCGTGGATATTAAGGCCTTTGTGCTATGTTACATTTTAGCGCCCCTTCCCATAATGATACAAAATTTGCAAATTAAGTTTAAACTATTCTTTTTGTTCTTCAAAAATGCTAGATTTATTATATTGTTGAAATTTTCCTAGATTCATTCTTGTAATCAATAGGTTATAATCAAAATCGTTTGTTGTAATCAACTATTTTACAACAGATTTCAAAATTGTATATGCATTTGATTCTTTGCAAAATGATAATAGGTATTTAAATATTGGATTCATTTTTGTAATCAATATTCTTGAGTTTTAATTTTCATTGTTGTAATCAACATTTGCATAGTTCTTATTTCTATATAACAATGCTAGAATACTAATGAACTGATCGATATGATAATTATTTTACCTAGAGGTCTAATGCAAACAAATTAAAATAGCCCTTGGCCCGAGGTAAGGATGTCGTCCGATGGGCATTATCATCTAGTAACGCTCGTTGTACATACAAGATTTTATGTCTCAGTAGAATATGTGAAATAAGTTTTCATTTATAATAATTTTGATTACAATAATGCTTAAGCTTTGGCGTTGCTAAGGATGTTGTTTAATTGTTTTGTTTATTATCGACATTTATTTATTTTTAAAACATCAACGTTCTATATCGTTGGAGATGATGGAATGGGTGAATTTGATGTTTCGGAAGATATTTTATCGAAACGGTGGAAAGAAATTATTTTGAATGCTTCTGCATACTTTCAGGAAGACAAACGCATAAATGTTCCCCTAATTATTCCATTCTCGTCTGTAGAAGATGTAAGTATTTTAATTTGAGGTTCGTTTTCAGATTTCAGTTCTTTATATCTTATGCACTTATTTCTGAATATTATTACAGTTTGTACTACTTTGGATGTGTCACATGTGACGGTAAATATCAAAAATGAATTCAAACGAGGATAAATTCGTCCCCAAAAAATTAGTGATCCGTCATCCGTCAAAAATCAATGCGAAACTTTGTAGTCTATAATTCGACGTACTTTCTAGTTACATGTGTGGTGAAAGTAAATTGCTTTTACTTTTAAAAGCCCTTTTCATAATCAATTTTAAGTATTATAATTAAATTTAAAATTATTTCTGTGTTTCAAAGCTATTTTCTTATTATATTAATTGTTGTAATTAATTAATGTATTAATTGTTGTAATCAATCTTTATTATTATTTTAATGAATTATAATTAAAAAGAAAATAATTTTCATTTTATACCGTTCATATATTATTTCTGCTTTCTACGGCTTACTGTTTTTGAGTTAAGCGAGATATGTATCTACGTACAGACGTCACGACGAAATTAGTCAAAATGGATTCAGGGATGGTCAAAATGGATATTTCCGCTGAAATCTGAAAACCGAAATTTTTCGCGATTGCAATACTTCCTTTACTATGTACAAGAAAGTAAAAATTTATAAATTCATTCTTATTGTTAAATCCTTATTATACCAATCTGATATAATTCTGTCTTCCTGAGAATGTGTTTCAATTTACGTAAATTTTGTCAATTTTGTGAGACAATACCATAAACCTATATTACACTGTAAAAACTAACGAGAGCTGCAAAGCGACAGAAAACAACGTTTAAACTGAGGAACTGAGCCGTCATTTATCTTTATGTTCGCCGACGTCCTACAGCCCAACTTAATATGGTAACTATACACTGACTGAACCAAAGAATTACACACCCAGCTTTAACTTTGCCAATGAAAACTCTAGATAGGTTCCTAGCTCCAGTTCCGAACAATTTTTTTACTTTGTTGCCATTCAAGAAAGTTTTCTTTTCTTCTATGTGGAGAATGGGACAAGGTTTTCGCATATGGCAGTGACATTTTACTAATATTTCAAACGAACTGTCTATGAACTTTGCAATTCACTTACAGGTTTTTAAAAAATTGCAGTTGTTCTCACACTGTGGTATATTCCGATGATGCTATAAGATAGTAGATAATGTATGTAACAAAAGTTTTGAGAAACTTTACGCTCCAAATTTTATTACTAAATAAAGTCTAGTCTAATTCCCACTGGACATAATAAATCCATAATAGTTAAAATTGAAAGAAAAAGTTTTGTAAAATTTTATACAAACTTGAAATACGCAAATCTATCTATAGGTAATTTGAATAGATAGCTGGAACGTGAAATTGTTAACGTTTTTCTTGATAAAAATATTGAACTGACGACTATTTACCAGTGGCGTCGATAGACCACTTCTGATGGGGCTTGCGCCCTCCCTGTTTAATTTTGCGCCCCCTTTCCGTTTTTTTATTTAAATAAATTATTAAAAATCAATCTGATTTTTTTACTATTTCATTATGCACTTATTTATCTGTAATAAGCAGCGAGACGATTGTGTACCTACGACTTTAGACAAAGAGGAAAGGTTACCGCTGCTCTAAAATATGAAGCGAAAATTCAAATAAATTATTCCTGTATTTGAACTATTAACGCATTAAAAAATTCAACATACGACAAGCATCCTTCCGATACTAACCTGCATTTTAAAATAAAAATTATTAATGGACTTTTCTCGTTTTGCCAATAAAATCAAAGTCAAATACTAATAGATTTCAATAATATTTTTTTTAATTCAGGTTAATATCGGAAGTATGCATGTCGTGTGTTGAGTTTTTTAAAATGTTAATAGTTCGAAACAATTAGTTGAATTTTCGCTTCATATTTTAGTACAGGGGTAACCTTTCCTCTTAAGAAATGTACTATAAGAAATCAAAATGATGCACCATTCAGACTATAAAAGAGACGAAATTATTTAAGGCTATCCCATTGCAAGGACATAATGAAACAAAAAATTCAATAAATAAGGTCAATTTTATAGACTCTAGTTATTATAAATTTGATCCTTTTCTCCAAAATTACAATGTACCTCAAAATACACATTATTGTTCACTACGTCACAAAATCATATTATAGAGAATTGTGTAAAATGTATAATACGCAAAATAACTCCGGAAATTTATAATTGTGATTATTTTGCAATAATAGTAGATGATCCTCGGGACATCACTGCAGAAGAACAGATAAGTATTTGTGTTCGCTTCATTACATCTGAAAATCTTCCAAAAGAAATATTTTTATGTTTTAAACATGAAAAAATTTAAATGCAGAATCAGACTGTCAAAAATTATTTCGTTCTAAAGGTGCGCCCTGTTACGCCCTCCCTGTTAAAAGTACCTAGTGACGCCCTGCTATTTACCGAAGTATAGGGGAATGTGAAGAAAGTGTAGTACCTATTTATTAATTTATTCAAAGTGTTCCAGACAAAGTCAAAACATCATCGCGCGAATTAACTCGATAACGTATCTCATTTCAGACATATCTTTTGAATATCATTTTACGTTAGCGTACGTTATCAAACGTCAAAATATAAAATTAAGTGTCACGTGTCAACTAAAAAACAATGTTTTGAAAACATAACCTGCAAACAGCATCAATACACTAGGGAAATATCAATTTAAAAACCGACAGCATAGGAACATTTCACTGGTGTTATTACCAACTTAATTTTTTACGTCACAGAAAAAATCGCTGTATTGTCATCGATGAAAATGAAAACCATCGATGACGGATGCGTACTGTTGTTTCATCAACGAGCTCACTGATTCTCCTTGATGATAATCGATAAGTGTGCCATAGGCATTAGTCACGAACGAAAAAGTTTAGCCACGTAGCCCGCAGTGGTTAATTTTCTTTAGTGACTAATATACATTACACACGAGTGTAATACAACGTTTTATCCAACACTGTTTTAAAAACTTCTTTTTATGTTTTCATTCATCGTTTGACACTGAGAAGTCAATTGATGTAGTATTTTAAATTACAAAGTAGCCATTGAATGGTTGTTATGGTTTTGTTATATTGTTATTGAAAAAAATTTGCTGTAATAATTATTGTCTGTCATTAGGTACGTTCTATCGGTGTCAGAAATATTCCTACTAGAATAAGAATATTCTTAAAGCAACAGAACGCTCAGTAGCAAATAACTGTCAAGTGCTGTCAAGTAAAAAATAACTACAATAGAACAGTGGCAGCGGCTATGTGTTATTGTTAGTTAACAACTAAAGATAACTTTGTATGTTTATTTTGGATCTTCGAAATGTTATGCAAATATTACAGAGAATATAATTATATAAAAATATATTAAATAACAAAAACGTAAAGGAGATATTTTTGTTGAGCACAGTCTACTCTAAACATTCACAAATGTGGCAGAAATGTACGCGCGACAGTCGGCTAGTAAAATTTTGAATTTATCTCCAATCTATATATCTTCCTACCAACGCTTCCAACTATGAAGTTGGAATGATTCGTAGGAATATTTCGATTTTTTTGACGCAAAAGAACAACCATTGATGTTCTACTAGAAGAAGTAGGAAGATTTCTGACACCAATAGAACGTACCTATTGGGAATTATTTGAAAGAACTAAATTGGGTGAAAATAAGGACCTTCCTTTAAAACGTATTCACTTAGAAGCAAGCAGCATCTTTGAATTTAATTTTGAAACAAGTAACTACTAACTCGTTTCTCGTTTTCGTTTTATCAGCCGTACATGGCAGCTGTCATTGTGTAAAGATAAGTGACCTATTTTAGCATAAATGTTAATATTTAAATAAATAAGTTTCATAATGTTCAATTATTTCAATAATAAAATAATTTTGTAAAATTGCTTTTTATTTATATTAAAAAAAAACATAAAAATCAGTAATAATTCCTCCGTGACTTATAAATTATTTCACGGAGTGACTAATCTTGTACATTAGTTATTTCAAATAATCATAGTAACAAGTATATTATCAGTCAGTGTTGGATAAAATGATTTAAAAAAATTAATGTTAGAAGTTAAAATAAAGAGCCACAGCCAATTAGAAGATAGGTAACTACTCTTTTAAGAACCTGTAATTCGAAAACGGTGCGTTTCCAAATATAAGTTAATAAATAAAAGTTATTCTACTTTGCATCCTCTACATGCACTATAAATTTGTAACACGTATTCAACACCCTGTATAGTTAATGAAACATATTAAATTACTATCCTACTCTCTCTATCAGACTAGAATAAAAGTGATTTAATTTTATCTTTTCATATTCGTAGTACACAATTATCCCTCATACATTCATCTCAATAAATAACAGTAATTTGTATCTGTCGCCAATAACTCATTCGTTCTGGTCGAGATAAAAAGGTAGAGTCTATTTGTATCGTAAATTAAAACGTCGCATTACATTCCAACCGACTGTGAATGGCTCTGATTAACTAATCCACGCACATCAAGGGGAAACGGGAAAGTAAATTACTGCCCTTATGGCCCTGTGCAGGCATTTAGACGCAAGTCCTATTTACAGAAAACATATACGTGGCTTTGCAATTAGATTCCGGCCTCAAATACGGACTACATTTTTGGCTCAACCCGCTGCCACTAGCGTTGTTAGATTTGATCTAACATTCTCAGATTTTTACCTTTTACATTGGGAGGAGTGGGAGTTGGTGTTATTGTGGCTCTAGCAATGCCTTAGTACTTAGACGTAGAATTAGCCTGAACGACATATTAAATTATTGCTAAAATTCTTAAACTATAAGCGATACTTTACTTGAAGCTCTGAACAGATTTTCTTGGAAAAATATGATCCAAAAATTCTGATATTTGAAATTTGGTATTAAAAACTCGTATATGATTGAGAACAATATATTAGATACGATAAACCAGAAGTGATACTTAACGTGGAGCTCTTAACAGATTTTCGAGCAAACAAATAATAAAATATAATCCAAATATTATAGACTTTTCTATTTATTGGAGCAACAAATTAGATTTTGTTTACCACCAATCAACCGGAAGCTCATTTCCAATTTAAAAATGGAATTGGCGGAAGGTCATGTGCTGCCCACATTAGATTTTTACCTCCCGCTACCCTTGGTAAGGGAGGTATAGGGATCGTGCTAAAAATCGCATATCGAGATTTTGTTAAATGACCACGTTTTAAGGTCCCTAGAATCCAATTTTAACATTTTCACGATGATAAATAAGCACGAATTATGGTCCCCACGACACATTTTTACTATTTTTACGATGATGATGATGATGATGATGATGATGATGATGATGATGATGATGGTGTGTGTGTGTGCGTGCGTGCGTGAGTGCGTGCGTGCGTGCGTGCGTGCGTGCGTGGGTGCGTGCGTGCGTGCGTGCGTGCGAGCGTACGTGCGTGTGTGTGTAGGGGTGGATCCTCCACTCTAACTCAAATTTTAACATTCAGAAAATTTTGAAACCTTGTATTTCGAACTTTTTCTGTAATGAAAAGAGCCCATTAGATTTCGGTGAAAATCGAATAACCGAAAATGGCACTTTACTAGAAGCTCAAAATAGTTTTTTCGTGCCTCCGTCCATTTTGACTAGTATTACAGAACTCAAAATCGTCCAGAAATGCGCTGTTGCTGACCTAGGCCAGCAAAAGGAGTTGGCATTACTGTTCTGGTGATATGTCAATTTAAGATTATTTTCAACACAAGAATTAGCAAAATGTTTACAAATTTTAGGGCTAAATCTTTAATTATTGTAACTTAAATAACTAAATTTTGTCATAAAAATAATAATATGCTGTCATTGTTCTCATCTCGTATAGATTAATTATAAGTTCCAACTTTAGGACTAATTTGTTTCGTTTGTTTTGTAACTACAACTAACTTCACGTGATACAATTGAGTTTCCGCTATCTGTCATTGAAAATATGTGAAAGTATATAAAAAATATATAACTACTGTTTGTATGATATATTTTCAATAAATATAAAATAATTACGCATTTTAAGCTCAAATGTAAGTAATTATTTAAACTTGCAATGCAAAACCGTTAAAAATATATGTTAATTTTTTTTAGGTTATGTAAAATAGAATAAAGTGTTGAGAAATATACGAAGAATTTATGGAGATGTCGGCACAAAAAATCTTGTGTATCACACGCCCAGAAACTGTTTTGCGAGATCTCGTATTTGCAGGCCTCGTTTTCAGCTCGGCCTGTCAAAATAAACTCGTTCTCGCAAATATTCAGTTTCTGGACTAGTGATACAAATAACTATTCTTCGAAAAACACCTTTAAATGTTATTTTTCGGGATTAATGTTAGTATAAAAATTAAAGATTATTAAATTTTCTATAGATTTGCATTAATACTCTTTCTATATATTTTACGGGCAAATTTATAAAATTATCTATAATTTAAATTCCAGAGCCTACGCTTTAAACAAATAAAACGCAGTTATGCAAATGTATGTAACTGACAGATAAATGTCACTATCAAAGAACTAATCATTTCAAAATAATATTAGTAACGTTTTAAAAAGAAAAAAGTAAATAGAACAATAGAAAAGGAATTCAATACAGTTTCCAGCATAAGTATACCTATATGTAGGTATGTATTTAGATTAATAAAAATTAACGATACACAAAAATGTTGAAGCTAATCCTTATTTTTGGATTAATGAATTCTATTTTATCCCAGTATTTAAAATTTAATGTTCATTTTATTATAGCTCCGGTGGCTCAATGGTTAGAGCAACGCCTCATGTCATGAGTGCTCTCGTGGCTCTGGGTTTGAATCCAACTAAGGCATGGATGTGTGTGAATGTGAACCCACTCTGTAATTGGCATTTAATCCTGTTGACGGGTTTAAAAAAAGGTAGTTACTTGGATTAGATTAGACTAATTTTAAGAAATAAACTATCAAAATTGGAGTAAAATTCGCTAATCCAAAAAAAGGATTAACAATCTTTTTTGTGACTCGGGCTGTAAATGGCGGGAGGTATTGTGTTGGCCACACCAGATTTATTATCAACATTTACGTATTGTTAAAAAACTTATGGTAGGTAAAATTAAAACGCAAGTAATGCGGTTCGAACGCATAGCGCGAATGAGGGTGGGTTAAAGAACAAGAAGTTTCAAACAAAGTAGGGCATTTTTGTTTATTTAACTATTAACTACCTTAGAACATTTGCTCTCCTTTCTATTGACAACGACATCAATGATTAACGCTTTCTCATTAATTTCTCCATTATCGTTCTGGTTGCCTCCGTATTCCTTCTTACTCAAGTTCGAATCCTTGAAGCCTTTTCGCAAAGTTAGGGCTATATTTAATTACAAGAGAAGGCGGCGCTCGCGTCAGTATTTTCATAAAACTTTGGCAATACTTGTTGATTGAAAGCTCTCATTGTAATTAGACTTTCACAAGTGCCGCCGAAGCTTGTGGTTACAAATGAAAAATGGGAAAAGATCTAATGAATTTAATGAATTATTGAGGGCTTTTCAAGAAGAAAACTTTAGGAAAGCGGTTTTGTGCAGTGACAAAAAATTTAAACGAAAGAGAGTAATAGATCTTTTCGAAATATGGCTTGCAAAGATCATCTGATTGATTTTAAAAAGACAAAAAATAAATGGTTTTTACCTTCCGTCACCTTTAGGTAAGGAAGGTATTGTCTTTGGTCAAAAATTTCGGTGGTGAGTTTTTAATGAATAAGCACGTTTTAAGGTCCCTAGAATACGATTTTACTATTTTTACGATGATGTCTGTGTGTGTGTATGTGTGTGTGTGTGTGTGTGTGTGTGTGTGTGTGTGTGTGTGTGTGTGTGTGTGTGCTTGTGCGTGTGTGCGTGTAACAAAATTTTCGTCTACGATAACTCTAAAACTACAATTCCAAAAATTATAATTCTCTCGTATTCCTCTTCGTTGCATCCATATGAAGAGCTGATTAGATTTTGGATATAATTGGTCAACCGGAAGTACCTTCATTTGTAGATTTTAACAGTTTTTCTTGAAAAAACGATGTTAAATATCTTTTTTTTCACATTTAATGTTATTATAAGAACATTGTATTCTCTATATATGATTTGACTGCATTTTATACTTCATATTAAATGGATATAGAGTTATAAAATTATAAAGAAATTAGATATCATAAATTAGCCAGCTATGCTAGAAACATCTACTATATTAAGACATATTCGTGGTATATTTGTGTTATAATTTTACTCGAAATCGAAACTTTCTGTATGGAATTTGTATAAAATACGTACAAGTGTCAAAAGGTAATGTATATACAAGAAATTTAGAATCGTTTACAAGGAACTTTCTGTATGGATTTTATAGAAAATACATACGCATTTACGAAAATTCTACCGGTAGATACCGCATCTACCGACTGTGTTCGAAAACACGAGTGGTAAAAAGTTACCGTGTTCGAGAATTGTTCAATATCTACCAGATCCAACTACCGGATTCATGAAGAATCTAATCTCAAAAAAAGGTAGTGATGCAAAGCGAAGCGCGCGCGTTAAAAGTGGAAATGTGTTCAAAGTAGGACTCTGCTCAGTTTGTTAACTACGTAAAATTTCTAACCTGTTTTAAATTTTCAAATTTTTTCATGGATCTACCCTGTTTACCACTTGCGTTTTTAAAATATCGATTCCGGTAGCTATAACCTGATAAAAAGCTGTTTACCGGTAACAGTTCACCGGTAGAATTTTCGTAAATACCTCATATAACTGACGGAAGGTAATGTGCTGGACACATCAGATTTTTTTATAATAGTATATTAAAACGCAAGTTACAGAAGGCAACGTATTCTAGCACGATGGTCGTGTAGATTATTTCATGTCGACAATGTATAGTCTACGTGTCGACAATTACTCAGACGTCAAACTTATTTGCCAGCCCTCGCTGTCGCTCGGGCGCAAAATCGTCCTCGATTGGTAAATGATACCTATATCTCTTGTAGCATAAATAATTATTATATTACCTTCACATTATATTTATAATTATTTATGATGTCAATGCAACGAACGTCTGAGACATTCTGCAAAGCCACTGTACATACCGATGTCGGATGCCGTACTCCTATCAAAGGCAATTTACTTCAATTGATGCAATAGAACATATATTAACATTAAACAGGATGTAATATCCAATTACTAGACTTGACACTGTATTTCGAAATTGAAATGTTCTCAATCTTAATGAAATCGTATACTCGTAGCTTCAAATGTGAACTCTTCATAGAAGATGTAACATGGAATACGGGTCTAGAAGTTTAAAAACCTATTTGCTGAAAAGTAACGTATGTCTAGCTCTTGCTAACTGTTATATTTACCTGACTTACTAATTGCGGTATACCGCTTTCCCAGCTGGTAACTTCGTTACCTGAGTGATAAGGGTGGGATTACCGAAATTTTGCTATTTGCAAGAAACATTTAAATTATCTATTTCACGAGAAAAACGAAGGGTATTTGTAAGATATTAACTATGTTTTATGTTTAAAATAATAGTTATTTATGTATTAAGGGCATAATCAAAATATTGTAGTATAGGGGTACAGCGTTTTATTTTTGTTTTGAAAATTCGAGGATTCAATGGGTATACAGGGTGTAAATGAAATAAGTGCATTATATTTCAATATTTCTTAATAACTTTTTCTCGAAATCGCATATTTTTTTTAGCATTTTTACCACCCCGTATATTGACAAGTCGTTCCAAATATTTTTGTAATAATTGAATGCAGTAGGAATACCTATGAAAAATTTTGTTTTAGTAATTGACAGTCCTGTCAGGCGTTGCAATTAAATTTTAACAATAGTAATAAACTTGTTTATAAAGTAAAATTCTGGCAAAATGCTTATGTTTATGATTAGCGGATACACAGACATTGTAATTACCTATGGTGAAGTTCTCAAGGTCAACGAAGTTACACGAATATCATCCTCTTCGTAATATTCGTAAATTTATGTTGTACCACATACAATATCTTCCAGATTATCACACCTTGATGTGTCACATATGACAATTTGGAATATTTTAAAAGAGCAACAGTTACTTCCGTACCATGTGCAAAAATTTCATTGTTTCCAGCATTTCAATTTTGCGAATGAGTTGTATTGTTCACTGATAGGGCTGGATATATTAGAGAAAGTGTTTTTAATAATGCACAATACACTTATCTGGTCACAAAAATCCTCATACTGAAGAAGGAAACACAATTTTCAACAAAAAATATCATTAATTGTTTGGGCGGAAATAAATTGACGAGTCATTGGTCCTCATATAATCCCACCTCGTTTAAATGGACAAAAGTATGTACTTATATTTTTTGAATAATGTATTTAAACTATTATGATTTGCAGTGTTGACACACAAAGATTCATTTCATAACATCCATAACTAGTATGCTCTTCCCACGCTCTTACTCTATTCACCTCAGAAACCTGTGTTAATACACAATTTTATTATCCAAATTTTAAATTTCTTTATTTTAAAAATTGTACTATTACGAATTTATTAATAATAAATATGTTTTCCGTTGATCGTTTATTAATTACTATATTTACAAGTATGCAACCACCACCCGATAATTTTTGTGCTGTGTACATGGAACTTTGATTCAGACAGCTGAAGGCAGAAGAGATCTTGCCAGTGGCGGGTAACGAAAATTTAAACAAATCTTTAAAGAATTTTAACTCAAAAACTAGAAGATTTAGAAAAAAAAAATATTAAGAAAAATTGTTGCTCTCGAAGAATTACATTACTGGTTAAATTTAATGCACTTATTTCATTTACACCCTGTATATTCGGTATCGTTGTACTGTGGTTTCTAGCTATATTGTTTGTTTATAACAAATTTTAATTTAGTGTTAAATGAAAATGGAAGATATCGATTATTCAAAAGAAATATCGAATGAATTTGACGATGCCCAAAGCAAGTTTGTTCCACAGAAGTGAAAAGACTTGAACAAATATTAAATACTAAAATAAATAAATAAAAACATTACACTAATATGCCATGATGATATATTTATTCATTTATTTTATTTAGGCCCGGTATTTTCACTTCCGAATAAAGTTTCGAATAAGTATTCGTTAAATAAATTTATTCTATATATTTATCCAACGAATAATTTCATTGCGTCTTTTCACACATTTTACACAAACAAATAGCTATCTGTCGAATAACTTTAACGTTCGTGAATTGGTAGCCTTGCAGAGTGAATTTGTGTCAGTAGAGAAGGATGGAGTTTGGCGTAGCCACGTTAAGCAGACAAGGATGAAATGTGTCAACTACTTTTGAATCCGTAGTTGTCAAAATTTTGTTTGACATATTTAATGTCAATGTGATCTATATTATGCATTTTTAACCCCGGGAGACTGTAATTTAACAAGTGTACCATCTAATTCAGCACTCATATGCGGTAAGCGGGATATGTATATTGTAAAATTGTTCTTGTACTTTTTGTATATTTATTTCAGTTCAAAGTAAATGTTTGTCAATGTATTAATCAAAAGTATCCAAAATTCGAAAATATGTTGCCAGCGTCAAATGACAGGATCTTTATAATGATTTACCTATTTACTGGTCGAGATCAAATGCGATCCCCAATATGTGATCCTAAATTGTTTTCATAATCGGAACCTGTCAAAAATTATTTCATTTATGTGGTTATGTTGCTGTCTGATGGTGTGTGATCGATTTCTCACGTTATTTATTAATTCATAGTTGAAAATATCATCATAATATTTAATATATCCATTTTGTTAATAAATCTGCACTATGTGGAAATGTAATGAACTTACGAATAAACGGTTATTCGCTACCCAAGTACCGAATAATTTATCTTGCGAATAACAGATGTTATTCTTTCGAATAAATTTATTTGCAAGTGAAAAGACGACAAAAATATTTATCCGAAGGATAAATTTATCTAAACCTTTATTCGCAAGTGAAAATACCGGCCCTTATATAAATAATCTATTTTTATATTATTGGTATTTCCATTTAGCTTTAGTACATTAATATTAATAAAACAAAATATGAAATACTTTAAATGCACATACATACAAGTACCTATATTTTCTGTTTTATGCAGGTAATAGCAATTTCCTTTTATAGATCTATAACAAAGTTTAATCGTTAGTTTTAATTATTAACAATAAAATGCATTCAAGCAAAGATATTATAAAATGAAGCGGTAAACTCGTTTATAATCACTACAACAGCATCAAAAAGCGTCGCTTGGCAACACCATGTTAATAAATGCCTGGCGCATTTTACCACAAAAACAGTCAAGTTATTAAATTTTAATACACTACCTAATAGAAGCAACAGGACTATCCAATAGTTTCAAACTATGATATGCAAATGCAGCAAAAGTTCGAGTTTGCAAAATCACGAGCAGAGCTAAGCAAGTCTGATGAGAAAAATTCCCCATTTTTATAAAGTTGTAATCCTTGTATAAATAGAGTGGAAAAGACGTCGCCATATTGATTAGAGATTACCAAGTTTGTTTTACAGCCCTTTGTTTCCATAGCACTTGTGATGACAACGAATTTAATTAAAAAATTGGACACGATTCGATGAGATTTTAATGAATTAATTAGCCAATAACGAAGGGGGTACTTTATAAAGTAATTTGGATGTAGCAATTCCTGTCATTTAGCCTCTATATTATATTAGTTACTAATGGTTTTACCCACAAATAATGTAATTCAAATTATTGATTTTTTTTAACAGGATTAAACAATGATGAATATTAATATTCACAAAGTAGGTAGGTATATGTTATATTAGCGAACAACAAGATAATTGCAAATAAAATATTGAAAATGTCAAACATGACAAAGTCCTGTCATACTCCATCTTATATCAAACTAGAAAACTAACGGCCTAATTCTCTAAGCAAAATTGTTAAAATTAACAACCATTTTCAGTTGTTAATTTCAATGTTAGTTGCTAAGTTCAAAATCCCAATTCACTATTACATCAAGTTGCTAAAATTTAACAACTGGTTGTTACGTCGAGTTGTTAATCTAGCAACTGCATTTATCTGGTTGTTAGTATTAAACAATCGTTGGTAAATGGTTTTTCTTGAAAATTTTGTGTTAGGAAATAAACTTTTACTGGAAATAGAGGAACGACAGCAAAGGTATAGCTATTAACATACCTAGGAATGTTATGTATATCATAACTGCCGAAGATGTAAGTTTGAAATCCGAGCTCGTAGAGCGAGGATTTTAAGACATCTAAGGCTTGTTATGATTAATAACATCCGTGGTTTGTTCAATAGTTTATCGGTTTCAGAAAATTAAGACATTATTGATAAATACCATTTTTTGAAATTCTCTCATTAATGCTACTTTCAGATTGCTATGGTTTACAGAACAATTATTTTGACATATGTAAATATGACAAATATTTAAATTATGTGCTTTGTTCCACATGTTTATTACTTTGGAATAAAGTAGACCGTATTAAGAACGATAGGCTAACGTTATCTGTATGTATTAATGAAGATCATTATATTTTCATTTTATTTTATTTTCATTTTGTAGATCGTTGTTGACAGGTCAGTATGGTAATAATATTACCATACAGATACAGTTATTACTTAGTTACCGGCCTACTTTTGTACATGCAAACAATGGAATAATATCCTAAAACCGGTAAAACTATTTATTAACTAATATAAATCTACATGCCCAATAATTATATACATTTTTAAACAAGAACTGATATCGGGAAAAAAATATTTACAGAGATATTCAAACTGAGTAAGAGTCGTTTAATTCGTGAATTGGATGGTCTCATGCTTCAAGCATACTGAGTCAGTACATGCTTGAAGGTCTCATGTTACAAGATGAAGGGTATACATTTATTCCAAACTTAAATATTTTAATTCTTAATATTGAATAAATTTTCAGATTCTCTCCCGAAAAGATCTAAATTCAATTTTTTAAAATTTATTTTCATTTATCTTAAACATTTAAATTTAAAAAGACATTTCAACAATGTCAAATTCTAGACGATGTCATGCGTCATTCCTTATGATAAGATTCTTGAAATTTCGAAATCGATCGCATCGAATTAAATAAAGTTGTATACTAACCTGGAGAATATCATCAGATTCACCCAACACTTAATTTCTACGCCTAGTTACAAAGAGATTACAGGGTAAAATTTCAATTTTTCAAGTCAATCAACCATTTGCAAAATTTCCAACTAGCAGTTATCAGAACTGAAATGCAAAACTAGCTTTGTTATTTAATTAGTCCAAAATTATCGTGAAATCTACCATTTTCTACATCTTGCACCTAAATTTTCTTATTACTCATTACTAAAAACTCAAACGTCAAACGAATCAAATCGGCATGCCTTTTAACTTACTTGTTAATAATTTCACTGCTGTATTTAACAACGATTGTCCACAACGACCGTTTTTAACAATGTTGTTAATTACCTATGTATTTACTGAATACCAATTGAATGGCAGTTGTTACAAGGGTTGCTAAAAATCGTTGTTAACTCTCAGTTGTTACCTAACGATTATGTTAACAACTATCTTAGTGAATTAGGCCGTAAATCCCTATAATAAAACCATGGTAACAATATGACGTCATCAATTCCCTCCTTCCCCTGGCGATTTGAACCATATAAGTACTTTTGATGATGTCGTAACTGACTAAATTGAACAATAAAGTAAATATACTTTTTCTTGTGAAACTTAACCGAGAATTGTTTTTTTTATTATTTAATATGTTTCATCGAGTACCAACAGCCTCTTCCATTGAATTAATCTTTCAAAACTTTCTCTAGCAAATTTCTTATGTATTTATTACGTCCAGTGATAACTAGATTAGACTATATTTAGTAGTAAAATTTGGAGCGTAAAATTTTTCTTTCTGCGAAGACTTCATTTATCTTAAAATAAATATGTAAATTATTAACTCACCATATTTAGCTTTAATAAGCTGTCATTCTCAATCCTTGGCATCTGAAACAGATACAAACACAAATATACTCTCCATTTTTTCAATATTTAATTTCCAAATTCATCATTCACGTCTGTCAGGATCTGTATTCTCGTCATATTTATCATTACTTCCCCATTTTCATGCAGAATAAAAATACTCTGGCCGAGCTGTACTGAATAATGAAGACTTCAGCCTTAATTTCCCTAGCTGACATACGCATGGAGATGTTTTCCAATGTCTACGAAAGACGGCCCCCTTCTCTAAGATACGTGGATATTAATGTTTAAGGAAATTAAAGAAGCAGACTTGAAATTAAAAAGAGAATTAATGGCGAGATTAAAATTGAAATTTGTTTGCAAAAGAGATTCCAATATTTACAGTTTTCAAGATATATGGATTAATAAGAAGAAGCTTGTTATATTAAATTGAGATATGAGCTCATATCTTAAAAAATATATCAAAGAGAAAACCAATATTTCTTGTAGATACACACCAAATCCACAAAAAGTATTAATTTCAAAGGTAAATCAAGTTGCCATATTTTTGTACATCCAGTCAAATTTAAACAGAAAGCACGATATAAGTAAAGAAAATAAGTAAAAATATATATATTTTTTTATAGCTGATGTTAAAGTGTGCTTTTATCTACTCAAAATAGTAGATAAAGTAGCACTTTAACTGCAAGGGTAGATAAAGTAGCATTTTAACAGCAAGGGTATACAACTCGCGCCCCAGACGAAACTGACACTTGCCGACGACAATAGGTTGCCAACAAATAGAAGATAATAATTTGCGGCTGCTTGCATAACGGAGTTACAAGACTTTTTAATCCACCAATCCCGGAAGGATATCTTGAGGTGTGATGATATTATTACAAAATAAAACTGGTTGCTAGGTTTTAAAAAATTACAAAATTTGTTTGACTTACTGTAATTTTGACACTTTAGAGTTGACTTTTCACTGTCAAAAAATTTAGATTAGCGAAGGAGTCATCCGAGATCATCATTTATAACGTACAGTGCAACGTGCTGTAGCAGCTGTGTAAGATGTGTTAAACGAAAATATTATTGTCTTTTGATCTGGCATAACTTGACCGGTCTCATGCGTCCTTGCGATGGCTCTCAATATCACTTTATGATCCACAAGATTTCTATCCGGAAAACGTTCCAAATAGACTCGTGCTGCCTCTCTGGCTTTACGTCCACATTATCCGAAAATTATAATCATTTCTAAGTTATCAGCGGCTGAATACATGGTAAGAATTTGCCTTTTTTTATTCACCTTGTCAAATTTAATTTGACACTGACATTTTTCGAAAACTACAGTCGCCCACACATTTTAAAGAAGATTTGATTTGTATAAAACCCTAGTAACGTAAAATTACGGCAAACACATGTTAAAGGTGAAGGTCTCTGATTGGTCAATTTTAAGACGTCTTTTCTCGAATATCTTTTAAGATAGATTTTTTTTTCTTCATAATTACACATCCGAGTGCAGTCCCGTGTTTCCTCATTCGCTCTGGGGCGCGAGTTGTGAGGCAGCCTGTATAATAGTTATTTATATATTAAGGGCATAATCAAAAGATTGTACCACGGGGGAATGTTTAAAGCTCGACGCGTAGCGGAAAGTTTTAATTTTCTCGAGTGCTATAATCTTGATTATGCCCGTGGTACATACAACGTTTTATTTTATTTTGGTTTTCAAAATTCAAAGATTCAATGGGTATATATTCGGTATGGATATGCATGCTGGCGTTGTGAATTTTAAGAATGCTGTGGTTTCTGGTTATATTGTTTGTTTATAACAAATTTTAATTTAGTGTCAAATGAAAATGGAAGATAATGATTATTCAAAAGAAATATCGGATGAATTTGACACTGCCCAGGGCAAGTTGGTTCCACAGAAGTTAAAAGACGTATACGAGAAAGGATCCGAATAGGTTTATGAACAGCGGTGTTCAAAAATGTAATTTATTGAATTTATTGTGCTGTTTGACATTTATCTATAAACCACGATTTTGACGTGTGAATATCTGTTGCTTGGCAACTTTATAAGCTCTCGGGCGATAAAAGCCAAATTGCGCCCGTTTTTGAAGGCGAATAAACAGGTTTTGACTTTTGTAAAGTGGTAGTGTAGCATCGGATAGGAGTTTACTCAGAACAACTCAGATCAGTTGTGTCAAAAAGAACAACGATTTCCTCATCGTGAAAATATTAAAATTGGATTCTAGGGACCTTAAAACCTGGTCATTTACCAAAATCTCGATACGCAATTTTTAGCACGATCCCTATACCTCCCTTACTAACGGTAGCGGGAGGTAAAAAGCTAATCACGGTAACGTTTGGCTATAGTTTTCTCCTAGCATGGACTTTTTTTTGAGTCCTAGGGGCGCCAAAGTTGAAATCTGCCTAGGGTGCCAAAAACTATTGGGCCAGCCATCCGTCTTTTCTAATTTAGTACCTCACTATTACATCTTTGTGATTTTATGGAACATACTGTATGTTTCTTGTTATGTAAAACAAGATAACAGAAACATTGACTTGGCATCTTAATTTCCAGTCGTGAATTCCATATTCCTGAATACTTACCTTGTCATTTATAAGCATTAGCAGGTCCTGGTCGTTAACGCAAGCGTGAGTGTTTTATTCCCTCCGACATTTGATTCTAAATTAACGTTATTTATCAACAGCTGGTCCCGGCCATGCTGCATAAGATATATTTATGGAAATTACGGTGCATTTATCTTTCAATGCTTCGCGAGTTTATAAAGTAATTGCGCGAAATGAAGTCAAGGAATGTTTGTAGAATTTACAGTATTTAGGGGAGATTGAAGTAAGTTTTTTCACAGTAATCGTTTTTAAATTGCGGTAAGATATTTCAATAAGACATAATTACGAAAGAAAAACTGTTTTTATATCTACACATTTATTACATTAAAAACTTGTTTTTCTAACCCATGTACGTGCAAGTACGGTAATAAAATGGGATACGTGCGCTAAATGTCCGGTTTTATTTTTGATCGTATAAAAGTGAAGTGACCCCTTTGGTGCATTTTATACAACAGCTTTGAGTGCTCATTACGAGAATTTATTATTTCTTCCAACACTTACCTACAAAATGTTATTTTATCAATTGAAATTTTATTACTAAAACTGAAGTATCATTTCAATAATGATGACGAATAAAAATATGTTTAATCATTTTAAATAACCAATGAGAGTGTGGCTTATATTTGCTGCCGACAGAATTTAAACGAGTGGTGGCCAGCACATTACTTCCGCCAGTTCCACATATTTTATATACGAAAAGTTTCATGCATAAGATTCCATATTTCAAGCACATTATCTTCTGTCAGTTCTATGTATTTTGTACAAATGCCATACAGAGAGTTTCATATATGTAAGAGCTTCTAAATTTCCAGTAAAATGCAATGTAACACACACATGTCAATGGGCTACTTGCGTGCCATTTTTTAATTTAATATTTTTGAAGAGACGATAAAAACTTGCTACCCATATTTTTTCTTTTGACAAAATTTTCATTAATTGGCCAGATAAAAATTAATAAAATTTTAATATTTAAATTACCAATGAATGGCCGTAAAGCAAAAACATCGGTACGTCAATAGCAACGGCATGTGCGGGTAATTTAAACATGATAGAACGTCTGTTTGACATTTAAATAATAGTTTGGAGGTTAATATTTTCGGTTGTCATTTTAATCTTGTACGAGTGTAAGCTAAGTCAAAATCCTTCAAAATCCTGCTTAACAAATCGAAATACGTAATAAAAGTAACAGAAACCGCGCTGATTGTAAATAATAAAGAAGAGAAACAGTGACAGAAAAATAACTAATGACAAAATCAAATTAAAACTCCCACGCGCTCGCCATTTACAGGTTACATTCTTAAATATGCATCCCTTTCTCCAGTTCAAAATAATGACGTCAAAGAAAATCTTCTTTCTTAATTTATTAAAAAACAAATATATTTTTAAAATAAAATGTATATTTTTACTTACGTTTTCAACTTTATATTAGGTATTTACTGATAGATATCAGATTTTCAGTACTACGCAAGTAGCCTATTGCACTTGACACTGACATCTGTCAATCAGCATTTTCTTAATAGAGTAGCGGTTTCCATGGTTATAGCATAGCTAGCTGCTTTATGAAATTTATGGGTCAATTCTGTTCACAACTGTAAGTCTTAGGCCCGGGCCACACTATGCGTTTTAGTGGGACCGGTAAAACCGCATCCGGTTAAACGGGATGGATCATATAGCGTCCACATATATCCCGCTAAACAGGGCGGCAGCATTGACAACCCGATTCGGATTAGGTCTGACCAATGTCTGATTAGTGCAGAGCCCAAATAGTATACGTTGTCTATTAAAAAACAAACCAGACCCTTGTGAACGCTCGCATTATTTCCAATATGTTGTAGTTGTCATGCGACAAATTGACCGTCCGGTCAAACCGCAACATGCTGCGGCAGTATCCGGCAACCGGACCTCAACCGCATAGGTGCGGACGCATTCATTTAAAACAATAAGTTGTTGTCTTCCCGGTCAACCGGTCCCGTTAAACCGGTCTCGCCAAAACGCATAATGTGGCCCGGGCCTTACAGATCTGTAAATCTGTAAAAACCTGACAAAAACGCATCAATTTTTGTTGATTAATATAAAATTATACATAAGTATGCAGTTTTCGTTGCGATTTTGTTATTATTTACAAATTTACAGATCTGTAAGATTTACAGATGTGAACAGAATCGACCCATTAATTTCTTTATAATTTTTTAACTCTATATCCATTGCATATGAAGTATAAAATGTAATCAAATCGCAAAATATTCTTTAATATTTATAATAACATTAAATATGGAAAAATGATATTTAACTACGTTTTTTCGAGAAAAACTGTTAAAATCTTAAAATTAGGGTACTTCTGGTTGAGCAATTATAACCAAAATCTAATCATCTCTTCACATGGATGTAAAGAAAAGGAATACGAAAGAATTATAACACACACATAAACATACATAGAGACATCATCGTAAATATAGTAAAATCTTATTCCAGGGACTCTAAAACGTGCTTATTCATCAAAAACTCACCACCGAATTTTTTGACCAGACAATACCTTCCTTACCTAAAGGTGACGGAAGATAAAAATAACCAATTAGCGAAATCCAGACGTTGTCAAGGCAATGTTTTCTCTAACCGATAACAACAAAATTGTTTTGATCGGAAAGACGATAATGTGAAACAATAAACATGAAAAAATACAAATATCAGTTTATACGAAAAATAATTATACTGATACTAACATTTATTTAATTTACTGATCCCCTTCAATTAAATTTGTTTTTATTGAATTGTTTGATATAAATGTTTGCACTGCTAATTGTTTTTTGTGATTAAAATTAAAATGAGAAACAATTAAATTTATGTTTGTCGTTTATATTAAAACGGTTTTTAATTTGCTTGTTATTCAAATTCAGGGACATTTTATTAAATTTGAATTGATGCGTTAGTATAGATTAAGCAATTTGTCATTTTTATGAATGTTTTATTCTGATTTACATTGGAATAGCCCACAATGCAATGATCATAAAAATTACGGAAATAATTTCTATTCAGCACAAAAAATATAAATTATTCTTGTTTACAATACATTAAGCTCTACAAATTTGAATACTATTAAATGCCGAAATATTTTATTAACGGTACTATTATTCTTCACTTTATTATATACATAGTTTTTAAATATATGATTTTCAAACATTATAACGGTCACAATCATAATCAAAAAAATAATACTATTTTATGTACCAAGGGCGTTACGATGATGATAATGCCAGGAAGGTGAAGAGGTTGTAGCCCGAGGGCCCTAGGCCCGATGGATAGATGCCGTCCGATGGGCATTATCATCTAGTAACGCTCGTGGTGCATACAAGATTTTATTTATCACTAGAATATGTGAAATAAGTTTTCATTTATTTTAATTTTACAAAGCAAATTGGCACACCCAGTAATGGGTAATATGCCATGATGATATATTTATTTATTTATAATTTTGATTACAATAATGCTTAAGCTTTGGCGTTGCTAAGGATGTTATTTAATTGTTTTGTTTATTATCAACATTTATTTATTTTTAAAACGTGAACGTTCTATACTCTGTTCCATTTAAGCCATTCAGTAGATGGAGCTGGCAACAGCGCGAACTTGAAGTAGCCGAAATTACATTGGGTAAACTTGTCTCTTGTCTCCAATTTCACTCAATCAGAGACGTCAAAACTATTCCCTATGCTCTGCAATACTGAATGGCTTAAATGGAACAAGGTATAGAGAATTTGTACTGCTTTGCATGTGTAACATGTGACGGTAAATAATATCAAAAAGGAATTCAAATGTGGATAAATATCGTCCCCAAAAAAATTAGTGATCCGTCATTCGTCCAAAATCAATGCGAAACATTGCAATCTGCAATTCGACGTGCTTACTATTTACTTGTGTGGTGAAAATAAATTTTTTTAAGGCCCTTTTCATAATCAATTATATTATATAAATATATAATTAAATTTGAAATGATATCTGCGTTGTGCTTTCAAAGTTGTTTTCTTATTATATTAATTGTTGTAATCAAGTAATGTATTAATTGTTGTAACTTATTATTATTATTGCAATGAATTATAATTAAAAAGAAAATAATGTTCATTATACAGGGTGAGTCTGGGAAGACGCCCCCCCCCCTTTAACTTTTTTATTATAAGTAGTAGAAAAAAATGGCTCATATAAAAGTTTTATTATTTTAAGTCAGGTTTACAAGATACGACTATCAACTTTTATTTTTCAAATAGGAACCTATAATTATTTTAAATTTATTTTCACATAGCCACCTATATTTTAAAAATTATTTCTAATATTTCTAAATTATCTCATTTTTCTCGAAATTTTTCAAATACATTAATATAAATAATACATCGTTGAAAAGAGAAAAAAATGGCGGTTTCAATTTTATTAAAATAATTATAGGTTGCCATTTGAAAAATAAAAGTTGATAGTCGTATCTTGTAAACCTGAATTTATAAAAAATATCTACATCTGCCATCAAATAGTATATGTAAAATAATAAAACTTTTATATGAGCCATTTTTTTCTATTACTTATAATAAAAAAATTAAAGGGGGGGGGGCGTCTTCCCAGACTCACCCTGTATACCGTTCATATTATTTCTAATGTAAAGTCCATAAACGATGATAGGATTATAATAAGGACATAATAAACTATTATGCCCTCATATAATGCCCCGGTTGTTATAGATATGTTTATGTACACCGTATCCTAGTAATATACAGTTCATAATACTTTAGTGAGACATAAATATAGTCTTCTTCACGAAAGATAACTATTCAATGTTATTTATAAGCCGTCTGATTTTAATATTACTTGTAGATAACTTCAACATGAATTATTTATGGATTGGTGTCAGTTGCTATCCTTTACCAAATCACGGCAATATGCATCTTAACTCGTACGATGTTATTTTTATTTGTTTATTAAGCTTAACATAATTATTTCCTTTTCAAATTTATCATCCTGCTTAACGTGTATCTTAATTTATTTGCCACACTTAGCAGTTGGCAAGTATTCAATCTTGTTGGTAGCTAACAGTAGGAAATTTCGTGGGGTGTCGAAACTTAGGTAATGGAACGGTCAGCTGGGCCCTGCACAGGCAAATGACCGCGATTGTTCGTCCCTGATCTCGCCTACGACATGATCTGCCTGACCCGGATGTTCCCCAACGGATGCACAGGAAATGTGTCGCCCAACTCCACAACTCACATACGACCAAGTTTCAAAATAGGTTAAACATTTAGTCCTTACATTCTTGCCAAATTTCACATGCATTTTGATGCTGAAGGAAAACGATTTCTTTAGCAGAGCTTATACTCTCTTTCAAAGACCATATAATTGTTATTTATATGTATCTAGGCACTGAAGTTGTGAAGTTCTACTTTTTATCACGTCTAATATATACATATTTAATATATCGGAGTAAATTTTTATTAAGATCAAAAGAAAATTTACTTATTAAATAAATTTATATTATAATTTATTTTATTTTATTTAGTTATTGTAATCTCAATACTTATCATTGTTGTAATCATTTAGTAATGAAAATGTTGGATTACTTTTTATTATAAACTATGTTTTGATTATTGTCATCAATACTGTTATTGTTGTATTTAATTATAAATAGAAAATAGTTTCAATACTATTTTAATTATAATAATGACACGGGGTGAGTATGATAACCTTCAATATTATATTAAAAAAATCTGATGTGGACACCACACGACTTCCTTTTACGCAAGACCAATATGAAGATGAAGTATAGACTCAAGTATAAAATTGCACGTATTTGACGTAATTTGACATTAACATCTATTTTTTATTTTTTTTGTTATTTTTTGTCCTAATCCATAGCAAGCTTCAATACAAAAACCAAAAAGTACATAAGTTTTAAATTTACATATCTCGCTTATACAAAGGGCTAATTTAATAATACTTGATGTGCTAGACGCAGAATTTAATTCTCTAAAACTCTTATTTGAAGAATTTATTTCTAAAATCAAAATGAAACCATTTTATTCAAGAAAAACTGTTAACAACTTCAGGTAATATATCACTTCCGCTTAGCATATTTTAACCAAATTCTGCTATGTTATTCCAATTGATATAAAAGTCTTATATACTAAATTTTAAAAGT
>OY720462.1:6977800-6980300 GCA_963082715.1 Harpalus rubripes
TCAAAATTGATATTTCCGTTGAAATCTGAAAACCGAAATTTTTCGCGATTACAATACATGCTTCACTATGTACAAGGAAGTAAAAAAGAAGGATGAAAATATCATCAAAAGCGTCAGAGGTAACAAAATGCGTACATACATCAGAAACAATTAAAGATAACATATCATTAGTTATCTTTAGTTGTTTCTGATGTATGCACGCAATTTAATAACCTTTGATCTTTTTTGACATTTTCATCCTTAAATTTTGATTTTGTAATGTAATGATTTATTTTCCAACTGTACTTTAGCCTGATGATAATTGATTTGAAATCGAAACGTAGGAAAGTTAATTATATTATATATTATTTATCATCTTGCCAACAATCATACTAACAGTCAAGTAATACCAATAAATTTATGAACTTTATATTTAGAATATTATTCTAGGCCTTGTTTTATATAATTTCCAGCGTTGTACAACTGTGTAAACTTTGCAAAGTAAATGTACTTGGTTTTATTTAGAATTTAGTCAATGTTAACTTTCCTTCTTTAAGGCTTCTGCTATACTAAGATTATAAATAGCTATTTGAAATTATTTAGTGGTTTCCCATATTCTGAGCAAATTACTTTTAGTTCAAAATAATCTGTATGAGCGTATTGTAAGTAAAACAAAGTTCTACATTCTCAAATACAAGTTTAGAATAATTGTTTCCACCACAAGGGGCGGGAGGCAGAAGGAGATGATCTATTCTTAACTCTTTACTCCCACCCGTTCACAGCTCGTCACAAATCAAAATTCAGCCATTGTTCACTAAACGTAGACACTATATTAAAGGAAATGTGCAAGAGGCTATAGTACGCTCTATTTTACGAGATATGCAAGCCCAACGCCAATGAAATTCATTCCCTATAAAGGTACATTCACAAATGAAAATTAGGTTTAGATTTATGGTTTATACATTAGATTTAAAGACTTTGGCCGCATAATATATAATGACTCCATTCACACTTCAGAATTTAGGGTTTTTAAATCCAAATCATAAAGCTAAACATTGCAAGGTCCAAACTTTAGGTTTATGATTTAGTTTGACGTCACAAACTTCACCAATGAGAACGAGTCTGAAATGGTGTAGATATATACACCCATCTTTATTCAGTATCCACTTGGTGGATTCGGTTTTTTAAACAAATGCGAGAAGAACATGGAGACTGTCATAACTTAATTGCTGAAATATAACCAATAATACCAAGCGAATGACAGTTTCACGGCGCACAGGTGTCTTGTTGAGTAAGCTCTACCGATATTTTAATTTTGTTTTTGAAGCATTTACATAGATGTCTGTACATATCAAAACTAATTTTCAGATAATTTAAACTTACATTTATGAATAACTTACTTAAATCTAAACAAAAACCATAAACCTAATTTTCATTTGTGATTACACCTATAAAGGTACATTCACAAATGAAAATTAGGTTTAGATTTATGGTTTATACTTTAGATTTAAACACTTTGACCGCATATTATATAATGACTCCATTCACACTTCAGAATTTAAGGTGCTTTCACAAATGAAAATTAGGTTTATGGTTTTTGTTTAGACATTCATAAATGCATGTTTAATTTTACCTTAATTTAATTTTCATTGTACAGACATCTAAGCAAAGGCTTCAAAACCATGATTAAAATATTGGTAGAGAGAATAGATAAGCGTACATCGTGAAATTGTCGTTTACTTTGCATTATTGGTTATATTTTGGCAATTAAGTTTTCCCAGTCTCGTGTTCTTCTCGCATTTGGTTTAAAGGCCGAATCCACCAAGTGAATATTAAATAAAGATGTGGGTGTATATTTTTATACCGTTTTAGACTCGTTCTCATTGGTAAAGTTTGTGACGTCAAACTAAATCATAAAGCTAAAGTTTAGACTTTGCAATGTTTAGCTTTATGATTTGAATTTAGAGACACTAAATTCTGAAGTGTGAATGGATTCATAACATAATATGCGGCCAAATCTAAAGTGTAAACCATAAATCTAAGCCTAACTTTAGGGTCTCTAAAGGTACATTCACAAATGAAAATTAGGTTTATGGTTTTTGTTTAGATTTAAGTCATTCATAAATGTAAGTTTAAATTACCTGCAAATTAGTTTTGATATGTACAGACATCTGTGTTAATGCTTCAAAAACAAGATTAAAATATCGGTAGAGCAGTACTTAACAAAATACCTGTGCGCCGTGAAACTGTCATTCGCTTGGCATTATTAGTTATATTTCAGAAATTAAGGTATGACAGTCACCTTGTTCTTCTCGCATTTATGTAAAAAGCTGAATCCACCAAGTGGATACTAAATAAAGATGGGTGTATATATCTATATTATTTCAGACTCGTTCTCATTGGTGAAGTTTGTGACGTCAAACTAAATCATAAACCTAAAGTTTGGACCTTGCAATATTTAGCTTTATGATTTGGATTTAGAGACCTTAAATTCTGAAGTGCGAATGAAGTCATATCATAT
>OY720462.1:7600300-7692800 GCA_963082715.1 Harpalus rubripes
TTCAGTTGGAGATTGACATTATCGTCAGTAGTGGTCTTAAGCAATACCGTCTAGTAATATTTTATCCTGAATTTATCAATCTCTCTTATGGTCCAATAGTGCAAAGATTAGCCGATACAAGAAACCGTAGCCTGAGTGCATTATTTTCCAGCTAAAAAAATAAATGTATTCAATAGTTTTTATTTAATTATAAAAATACTTATATTTACATCAAAATGATCTTTACAACAAAGAAGTTTTGATTTTATGTATTTATCTTTACTTGCGACAACCATTTCATTCTTCTTTTTTCGTTTTGAGGCACTAAGTGTTATGGTTCCCTATTATCAGTTCTATTTGGGCACACTGCACAAAACACTTTTTTACAACCATGTTTGATTATTTCCAAATACAAAAATCAGTAGTAGTTGACAGTTGTCATGACTGTCACTCGTTTACATTCCGTCGGTGGCAAATGTAAGCCACACCCTCATTGGTTAGGTTTATTCGAACGTCATCAGGCGAAAGGGGAAGCGGAAATTCAAGCATTATAATTTCAAAGACAATTTTCTCATGAATAAAGAATAATAAGAAAAAAAAAACCGTGCAACACCTCAATCGAAAATTGAAAAGCAATTTACCAAATTCAAGCAGCTTGAAACGTCGAGATAAACGTAGTCATTGTCAAATCACGCAAACATTATTTCCAACAATATTCGTACTATTACCAAAATTATTTCCTGCAATTATTTCTGCAATAATTTCTCTGCTTTTCACCAAAAAATGAAGAGGAATTCGGGTGAAAAATTCTCACGAAAACCTCTCCCAGTTCTGTTTCTTCTGCTTCCGGGATATTTGTAAAGATGGAGTAAGAATGTGTTTTTTCCTAAATGCAGAGACCACAAATGGTTGCAATTATTGATTGGGCACGTCTAAACACGCTGCTTGTCCGGCACTTCTTGTAGCAAATCAAAAAAGAAAAAAGGAAAAGGCGGCATGGGTAGGATAGTGCACCAGTGCACCTGAGCGCAGAACACCTGATGAAGATTGTAATTGGAGGTGTAGTTTACTAAACAAGTTAAATATACTGACATGAAATAAAGGTTTACAATAGAATTACGAATCTTTGGTTTGTCTAATATAAATTTTCTATATGTGAATCGAGATGTGAAATATTTAGTAATCTACGAAAATATACTTATATTTTATTAACTGAATACGACTACTAGGTACATACATTAGATACGTAATATATTGTAATGATGTGCACTGTAAAGTTTTACGGTAAAAACAGGGAAGATGAATCTCCAACTGAGTTGCTGAATCTTCCATTAAGGCCCACTTTTACAATTGATGGATAAACTATGATGGTATAGCTATCGGAGGTATAACTTTATCCTAGCAATTATACCTTCGATAAACAAGACTGTCTTTTACAATGCATTTATATCTGTCAGATAGTTATACCAGGAATTACGTTAAATCACTTTAGGTTGGTATTGGCACAATAAAATTATCTTCTTGTTAGACTATTTTTCTTTAATATTGTTATTATTTCTATATTCTAATTTGCATTTTTCACGATTTTAGATAATATAAATGATATATTTGATTCTGACAGTGATGATGAAATACTTGATTGACATCTGTCAAACGTAAGAACAACACATCGTTTGTGTTTATGTAGTATCCATACGAACAAGGGATAAAGTTATCCGAGGTTTATACGACCGATTTCCATGGAATAAGAAATACTGGTGTTTATTCTATCTGTGGTTTATCCGAGGTTTGTAAAATACAATTTTCAATTTTATACCTCGTATAGCGTTATACGAGGTTTATCCAATGATTGTAAAAGTGGCCCTAAATTGATTTAGGGTAGGAAGGTCGAAAGATGGTAAGACAAAGATAGGAAATTTTGGTAAGGCAGATTCAAATCACTTACAGGCACTTGTGTTGCACTGTAAATATGTTAGGTAGGTGCTACTGCTACCGTCTTTGCAACATGTTTAGACCTTTACAGCCGTATTCATAGTAATTCTGCCGTGGTTCAAACCAGGTCTATCTTAGGTCTAAGGTTTTTCCTTATTCATAGTAACGATTGACTTAGACCTAGTTTAAACTTAGTCAAAAATTTAGACGAGCTACCCCTAGTTTAAACCAGGTCTAAAAGTACATTCACAAATGAAAATTAGGTTTAAGGTTTTTGTTTAGGTTTAAGTAAGTCATTCATAAATGTAAGTTTAAATTATCTAAAAATTAGTTTTGATATGTACAGACATCTGTGCAAATGCTTCAAAAACAAGATTAAAATCGGTAGAGCAGTACTCAACAAGACACCTGTGTGCCGTGAAACTGTCATTCGCTTGACATTATTGGTTATACTTCAGCAATTAAGTTACGACAGTCTCCATGTTCTCGCATTTATTTAAAAAGCCGAATCCACCAAGTGGATACTAAATAAAGATGTCATTTTAGACTCGTTCTCAAATGGTGAAGTGTGTGACGTCAAACTAAATCATAAACCTAAACTTTAGACCTTGCAATGTTTAGCTTTACGATTTGTATTTAGAGACCCTAAATTTTGAAGTGTGAATGGAGTCATTATATAATATGCGGCCAAAAGTATAAACCATAAATCTAAACTTAATTTTCATTTGTGAACGCTCCTTAAGTCCTTTCATTGTAACGAATATATATCGTGCTTGAAAAAAAAAAATGGCATTCATAAGACATATATATATATTAATTGTCAAATTGACAATTTTTATATTAAATGAATAAAATTGAGGATATTCAAGATATTTGTGCAACATAAATGATGCAGAAGATGAAGAAAAGATCAGATGTCAATATTAAAGGTTCTTATATCATATCTGCAAATTTGATGTACATAATTGAAATATGAATTTAATTTTAAAAAATGAATGAGAGACAGAGATTCAGATGAAGATAAGAGTGAATTAAATAATGCGATATGTAACGAAGAATATTTAGACAAAATCACAATAGGCCCGGAAACGAAAACATCGTTTCATATCCAAATAAAAGTTCTGATGTATCGTCAAAACCAGCACCGCCGTTAGCATCGAGCAATTTTATTTATTAAATATTCATATTTTAATTTATAAATTTTTTTCTTCCCATTTTTCCTCATGTATACTCGTACATATGAATACACGCTTCTATAAACCTATTGTACTACATACTATTCTTATTTTAGATAATATTAAGTATTAATTTTTGGACTGACAACTAAATGACACTTGAAAATATTCCAATATTTATATCTGAAGCTTAGTTCATATTCATCGCATTGTCCAGATGGATACAAGGGCTAAACTCGGTCTACGTAGACTAGGTTTGAACTGGGTCTAAAATAAACTCGGTCTACGTAGACTAGGTTTGAACTGGGTCTAAAATTTACTATGAATAAGTCCAAGGCGGTCTAAATTAGACCTACTTTAAACCTAGTCTACTTAGACCTAGTTTAAACCGGGTCTATCTCAGTTACTATGAATACGGCTGCTTGGGTTGAACAATAGAGAGAGGTGAAATTTTTGTTGTTCTGTTACCGACAGTCGCCATAACAAAACTTTAAACTCAGGGTTGTATTTTTAATTGTATAAAAACTAATTTCTTTTATTTTTAGCTCTATCTTGATTTAGTGCAATACAAAATAACATACATATAAATTGAATGAAACTTTAATAAATAACTCTTTTGTTCGCAGATATTTATTAGCCACGGCAATATTAATTTTGCCTTGTCTGCTACATTTAGATCCAAGAAAACTAAATAATTATTCCTCTAAGACCTACAAAAATTGTATCAATATACCCATTACTGGATGTGCCAATTTGCTTTGTTCAAAGGTATCGTAAAGAATGATATCTTTAAAAAAATTTACTGTACATATTTTTTTCATGTACTTTTTCACAATAAAAACTGATTCGATCTCTCCTCCCAAATTTATGAATGGATTAACTCGAGAATAATAATCGAACGAGCAAGTGTGGAATCACCCAAGCATTCGGACTCAGACAATTCGATTCACAATCCATCGAGTGTAATATCTTAACCTATAATCAACGGTAATGTGAGAAGCCAGCAATCTTATTCCAACACTGCTACCAGTGGATTGCATCCTTGTCTTTCTTGTTGGCTGCCGCTTAAGTTGTCCTTTTCTCACATTAAGAGATGATTGGAATGGCAAAAAAATAATAGGGAAATGGACAGACGTGTTTTACCGATGTTGCTTCGAGTAATTTGAATCCGGTTTATTTTTCATAAACTCTGATAACTAGACGAAGCTAGCCTGTTAGCAAGCAATGCTCAGATGATTAGGATGAGAACTCGGCTTCTTCACTTTGTTTTACTGACGCATTTCTTTCCAGGATTCCTGAGCAAGAATGATATTATATTGCTACAATGTAGCTCACTGTTAGCTTCAATGTTTAATGTTCGTCTTACATTATTTTCTGGCTAAAATTTTGTTCCTAAATTAAATTGGGATATGTGACCATAATCGAATATCAATATATGTCATAAAATATAAATATTAACCACTACAGGGCGCGAGCAGACACGTGACTCGAGCGACCTTGAAGTTTTTTTTTTAATCAGCTGATTTGTGTACGCGTATCATTTCGACAGGAACAATCTCACTTTGACAAGACCAATGTTTTGATTTATTCTAATTTTGAACTGCCAAAATGTTTTTATTTTACAATTTTCATGCAGTAAAACACATGACATTAAAAAAAATAACTGTTTAAGAGTTCAAAATTACCACGATCACGGTTTTAACTAAAACGCTGTTTTAAGATATCTCAAATTCAAATTTCAATATTTAATTTTGTCCTTATGCTTAAAGAACAATTTTTTTTAAATATTTGTTTGAATACAATCTATGTTCCGCCTTATAATCATTCTTTGATAAATTTGATATTATTTATTATAATTATTAAAGAATGAAATTTGACATTTCTTAAAACAGCGTATAAGTTAAAACCGTGTTTGTGGTACGAGCCATACAGTTTAACATGTAACAGACTATCGCCTACTTTTTTTTATGTAAATAACGTAAACTGTTTTCCTATTGACTATGAATGACGTACTGTACGTGCTCCGACGTTACAGGAGTGGGGGGTTGTTTTACATGACTATTTCTGTTGTCAATCTTTTTATTTAATTATTTACGAAAATTACAATAAATTATTATTATTTTTTATATTACTATGAAAAATATAGCATAAACTTTCATTTAAACTTTTTTAAAAAATGTGAAACTGGTTCATTATGTGTCAACTACTAAAAATTTGATAACTGACAAAAGTCAACTGCTAATGCATTTCATTTTCCCAATTTGATATTTTTACCTCCCGCTACCCTTGGTAAGGAAGGTATAGGGATCGTGGTAAAAATCGCATATCGAGCTTTTGGTAAATGAGCACGTTTTAAGGTCCCTAGAATCCAATTTTAACATTTTCACGATGATGTCTGTGTATGTATGTGTGGATCCTCCACTCTAACTCAAATACTATCATTCAGAATATTTTGAAACCTTGTATTTCGAACTTTTCTGTAATGGAAAGAGCCCATTAGATTTTGGTGTAAATCGGATAACCGGAAGTGGCACTTTACTTTAAATGTTATTCTTTCGACATTGTTATTATAAAAATTAAAGATTATTAAAGTTTCTACAGATTTGCATTAATACTTTTTCTATATATTTTGTGAATAAATTTATAAAATTATCTATAATTTAAATCCCGGAGCCTACTCTTTAAACAAACAAAACTCCTTGGTTGCGCAGTTATTCAAATGTATGTAACTGACAGATAAATGTCACTGTCAAAGAACTAATCATTTCAAATTAATAATAGTAACGTTTTAAAAAGAAAAAAGTAAATGGAACAATAGAAAAGGAAATCAATATAGTTTAGAGCATATGTAAATATGTAGGTTAATAAAAATGAACGATTCGCAAAAAAGTTTAAGCCAATTCTCATTTTTGGATTAGTGAATTCTATTTTATCCCGGTATTTAAAATTTAATCTTCATTTTATTATCAAAAAAGGTAGTTACTTGAATTAGATTAAACTATATTTTAAGAAATAAACTGCCAAAATTATAGTAAAATTCGCTAATCCAAAGATAAGGATTAGGTCAATCTTTTTTGTGACTCGGGCGGTACATGGCGGAAGGTATTGTGTTGGCCACACCAGATTTTTTTTATAAGATATTTAATTTTAATTTTTATAGGCATATTACTTCCTAAGACATCAAAGAATGCAAATAATTGCTTGTAAACATTAAACCATTTTTTAAACAACAATATTATACATTTTCATTTCTTAAAGTGTCTAACACGGATGATTTTATTTTGGAGAAGGGACATGTGACGTCATCATGGTTGTTCCCACTTGTGGATAAAATATGTCATTTGTACCATAATTGGGCATTTGTGTATTAGGATTATTAGATTATAGTTCATAAACAAAGTAAAAAATATAAAATACCAGCGATTTCTGAAAGATTTTGCAATTATACTTGGTATGATTTCACAATAGTGAAATTAAAAACAAATTATCCAGCAATCTGCAGATTTGACGCTTATTACTCTTGTATAATAAACGAAATGAACACCTGATTGATTATTGTGAAAGTCGGGTATAAAGTTTCCTTCCACAGAAACCATTCGGTGTACCTACAAGAAGTCCGTCGCATTTTATACTTTATAATCAGAATATAATCTACATGTTCTGCTGGTGTGATATGTTTCACTTTAGAAACAACCAATCAGGGAATATTTGTTTAATCTCAACAAAACGTTTGTGGTTTGCATTCAAAATGGCGGATACAGGACTTCCGGTATGGCATGTTTGTAAAAACGACTTCTTATTGGCACAAAACCGTTAGAAGGAAATTTATTGCGTCAGAGATTTACGAGAAATGAAATATGATACATGATAACAAATATAAATTTAGAAAAATTATTATTATAATGATATATAACATAAACTCATAATTTTGTTTAAAAGAATAAAGGTAAAGAAAACACAAAATTGTTACTCCTATCCTATAAAATTACTAGAAACATAATAAGAATGTAATTTATATATTCGTTGAACTGTGTCAATTTAAATAAGTTCGAGAATGAATTGGCAAAATTTATATTTACAAAATACCCACTTATTTATTTAGTTGCAAAATGTTTATCGGGCGTTACGTTACGTGCGAAAAACTAGTGATGGACGCGGGGCGAGACGAGACGAGACGATAAATCTAAAATATCGATCTCGTCTCGTTTACGGATCCGCAATGTTCTCGTCTCGCTTAACGCTACGAGACGAGAAAAGATGCGAGAGTACTCTTCCAACGATTCACAAAGTTTTTTTTCAAATTCCATTTAGATTCGCTTTTTTGCATTAGTGACAGATAAACGCAGTAATGCAAAAAAGAATGCCATTTTTTCACTCAAAATGACAAACAAAAAGTTGACAATAGCTGTATTCTTTTTGGACAAAATCTCAGCTCATCTCAAATCACTTCAGATAAAATCAGGAAATTGTTGTTCTTTTTGACACAACTGATCTGAGTTGTTCTGAGTAAACTCACTACCAGTTTACAAAACTCAAAATGATTTGAAACACTCAGTTTCCATTTTAAGGTTATATAATTCAACAAATTTTATATGCACGTATACAAATATACTTACAGTAATATATTTTGAACAATATCCATTTTTCGTTTATAAGCAGTATCATAGATCAGAAAATAAGTCAATAATTTTGACAGCTGTTACAGCAAATACTATCGGTAAAGAAGGAAGTGATAAAATGGAATTAAACTTGTTCTTTTTGCACATATCACAACTCACTTCATCTCAGCTCAGTCATGTACTGAGCTGAGTTTCAATTGGGTCAAAAAGAATACAGCTATTGGAACGGAATAAGGAAAACACAAATTAAATATATCATTGACAAATAAATTTAATTAAAAAAAGTTCGTAAATTCAGTGTAAATCATTCTCTCGCAAAAATTCTTTTTTAATTTACTGTTTGTTTAAAATAAATAAAAGAAATAAATATATCATCATGGCATATTACCCATTGCTGGGTGTGCCAATCTGCTTTGTACGCAGATTTCGGTAATGATTATAACATATTTGTACCGTACAGGCGTTTACCAGGCGTCACCTCCCGGGAACTCATTTCTGGCGTGGAGAGTGCACCACAGGTGTTAACTTTGTGCCATTTAAAATTAGATATATTTGGCGTCGGTCGGAATCGAACCCGGTTCCCCATTGTTTGTTTAAAACACTTTTCGAAAGGATTTACAAAAGCTTTTATTGAAGCTAAAATGTCTAACGATGCAAAAAATTTACCGAGAATACAGATATTAGTGATTGCAACATTTTTGACGTTTCGTTTGACAGCCCAAGAAGTTGCTGGCGCCATTTTACTTACTATGTGCAGCGATAGAAAGGGATAACTATTAAACTGAAAAGGTCTATTACGGTAACTTCTAAAAATAACACAATACGCGGACGGATTAGCATTTGAGAGGCCCCAAGCGCAATTCAATTTTGAGGCGCGTACATTTTTACTGTAGCAAGCACTCTAGATTATGATTCTTGTGAAAAAAAGTAGAGTTAAATTCCTATATAATAAATGTAACATGTAACCACGCGAGTTTCGTCAAATTGAGTACCTTAGGTTATCATTACATTAACGCATTTTTTAGAATTTTCAAGCGAAAAATAACATTTTAACAATTAGACTAAAGTATTTTTTGAAAATTTACAAGCAAAGAAGTTATAATTTTCACAAATACAGCGTGTAGAATAGACTCCGAAAGTGATGACGTCAAAATCGAGCGGGAATTACAAAAGTTAAAAGTAGGCTTCCGGATACTTAACTGTATTTTGAACGAGTTGTGAAAGAACCATACTAGCGCCAAATTTAAAGTAAGTAGTAAGGATATTTTATCTTTATCTCGTCATAACAGAGCAAACTTGTATAAGGTTTGAAATATAACCCCTAGGGCGCCACCAAACATATGGCATAGATGACGTTATTCATTTGTCAATTTAATTTAGAGAATACTATAAAATTATTAATAATTTTCATTAGGAAAATAATAATAATAAACAATTTTTTATTATAGACCTGAAATTTGAGGCTCCTCGATTTAAGAGGCCCCTGCGCCTGTGCGCAATCCGCCACAAACAATTGCAGACAATTTATCTAAACAGGGAAAGTGTTTGACAATGTACTTTTTGCTATTCGTGGAGAAATGACATCAGATTTTGTCATATTTTCGTCTGCTGTTTCATGCATCGCAAATAATGTAATTTCTTCTGTAATTTTCTGTTGACTCAGCAATTTTTATCACGATTTTTATTTATTTTTGCAGCTGCAGTAAGTGCATTGTATATTTACTAAAAAAAAACTGCATTATTGTTAATCGTTTCTTTGGGACATTAGAAAAGTATATATACACATATTATTTAATATATTTGTCAGAATATATTTTTACATTTATTGTAAAGTATAACGTTGACTTTCCAAGAAAACCTAATTTATTAAACGGAAAATTAATTTATTTAAATATAAGTCAAGTCAGAATTGATAAAGCGATACAGTGATGATTTTTTAATGTGTAAATCGTTATATCCGTGTCTTAATATCTATATTAATTAAAATTCATTCATATACGCACGCAAATAAATTTGTAAAGTCCATATTAAACTTCCATTGATGAATCATGAATGAACAAAGGCAAATATTTATAAATAAATTAATAAATTTAACAAATCGATTTTTAAATGTAATGAATTCATTATTTTGGAACAATATTTTAAGAAATATCATATACGTTACTACTTAATTTTTTGTGGAAAAGAATAATAACTACTTGAGTACTTAATTAAATAATGAAAAATAATACAAATGATAGTTGTATGTTATTGTCAGTTATACCGACGTAGTTCTCTCTAAAGTTCTTTTTATGACATGGTTTTACCTATTTATTAATTTAATGTTTTACGATAACTACAAGCTTAAATATGTGTATGTATACAGAGTGTTAATGAATAAGTGTTACAAATTAATAGGGTACATGAGATGCAAAACAGACTAACTATTATTAATAAACTCATAATCGGAAACGGACCCTGCGTCTGACACGTTGAATTGTGTAACATTTTTAGATAGGTGGGGTGTGAGTAACTCCAATCTATTTTTAGTCTAAAAAATGTATTCCGAGCATTTTGGAATAATGATAATGAATTTTATTTTCTGTAACATCTCTTCTATGAAACTAAAATTGCATAATTTGGAAAAGAGTATCATCGTGTTATATTTTTGCAATATAATAAAAAGTGGCTTTTATTGGTTAAAAGAAAACACAAGTTGTTTGGATTTTTTTTTTGTAAATGAGACATTAAAATAAAAATTAAATAGCTCGAAAACACTAAAGCAATAAAAATATATATTGGAAATAAAAAGCAAACAGTTATTGGGCCTCAATTTCTGCCACTATACAAGTTTCCCAGTACATTTTCGAGTGTTCCAGGCATATAAACTTATTGCACGCTACACAAAATTATTGTTTTACAATCATGGACCTCTAATTTTGTTAATTTCTCGCTCGTAGTCTCCCATTTTCTTATTTTCTCAAATACTATGATAACAACAATAAAATTAAAACAAACTTTTATTACATTGAAATCTATAGTAACAACTCGATTTCACTATCTTCATGAGCATACAATTTTAAAACGTATTAAGACAGGTGGGGTGTGGGGTACCCCAGTCGAATTCAAAGCCTACGAATCAAATAAACGTTGAATAATTATTGATATTAAATGCTAATTTATAAAGGTTTCATGCAATTTTCGACACTTTGGGTTTGTCATACCCCACGTGTCGGACACAGGGTTAAAGAGTAAGTATCCACTTTAATTTTAGTTGACTGTGACTTGTCGCTTCAGTTATTATTTTGTTTATTTTAACATTTAGCAGTAAATTGTAGGCGCATTATGAATTAGCTTATTGTTCGCGTTTACGCTAACATGGTATTAATGTGAGTGTATGGCAGCACAAGAAATTCTGGCGTTTTTGAACGAATGTAACAAAATATGATCCGAAGGTGCATTCACAAATAAAAATTAGGTTTATGGTTTTTGTTTACGTTTAAGTAAGTCATTCATAAATGTAAGTTTAAATTACCTGAAAATTAGTTTGGATATGTACAGACATATGTGTAAATGCTTCAAAAAGAAGATTAAAATATCGGTAGAGCAGTACTCAACAAGACACCTGCGCGCCCTGAAACTGTAATTCGCTTGGCATTATTGGTTATATTTCAGCAATTAAGTTATGTTATGTTATGTCTCCATGTACTTCTCGCATTTGTTTAAAAAGCCGAATCCACCAAGTGGATACTAAATAAAGAAGGGTGTATATATCTATACCATTTCAAAGCCGTTCTCATTTGTGAAGTTTGTGACGTCAAACTAAATCATAAACCTAAAGTTTGGACCTTGCAATGTTTAGCTTTATGGTTTAGATTTAGAGACACTAAATTCTGAAGTGCGAATGGAGACATTACATAATATGCGGCCAAAGTCTGTAAATCTAAAGTATAAACCATAAATCTAAACCTAATTTTCATTTGTGAATGTACCTTTAGTGTTAGCGGTAATACTAATGTTAATTCAGTGTCGATTTAGTTCGTAATGAGACCTATAAAAACCCGGCGTTAAATTACGAGAATAAATACCGAACTTTACCACTGGTGTCACAAACTTTTAATTTTAAAATGATAGTATTAAGGTTTGTTTAAAAATTATTTTACCTTACACTTTTTTATTATTTATTTATACAAGTTTTTAGAAACTTTTTATAATGTTAGTTTCGATCAAATTTCGGAAAGATTATTTTGGTTTAATTATTTCGATAAAACATCAGTAAAGTGTAATGATAACCACAAAAAATATACAATCATCTCCTACCTTGCATCTCGGCTTTGAACGTCGTGGGAGGGGTGGGTCCCGCGCTTCCTGTGCCGGCGCCCCGGTGCTCCTTTCGTCGCATGGCGTCCAGCGCAGAGAACGGCGCATCCAGGAACGGCCGCTGCCCCAATCCGATAGCACGGTATGACTGCTGGCCTACTGGAAGAAACCCTTCTCATAAAGTGTTAGTTATCTAGTCAACAGTTAACCCTTTGCCTATCTTGTAGATACGATTTTGTATTACATATAATAAATTTAAAAACATATAAATTTGTTTCTTATTCGGATGGAAATGAATTTGTTTTTTAACGGTATATCGAAAGAGCGTCATTAAAAACAATCATAAGATCATATTGCTATACGCTATTTGAATCATTCGATAGGGAAAGGGTTAAATACAGTAGTCACAAATTATATAAATATAAAATAATATTTTTTTTTATTTCAGTGTTCTTATAGGTCAACGAGTATAAAAGCACAGAAAATACGTCGTTTAGAAGATCTATAAGTGCACTGTTTGATACAATGTATTAATATATACAATCAGACAAAATTCACAACACACAATATACAAACTGTGAAAATGTAAAATTTCAATTGTTTAGCGGGAAGCTAAAAAATCTGATGTGACCAACACAATACCTATCGCCATTTAATTTTTATTAATTTAATAGTATATTCCGTAACTTAACTGCGGTGACCAAGGTTCTGGTTATGCGTTCCGTAATGTAACCAAAACATAATTTCAGGATCGCGGTTCAATTTCGGAATGTGGTTCCTGAAAGTTTTGTTTACTTTTTCGTGATCACGACGACCACAATTTTTTTTTGGTTGTTGTGGTCATATTTTTATTTCTTATAATATAATAAATAATATTGTATAAACATATAATTACTATATACTATATACTGATATGTATAATATTTACGTTAGTATAAGGATAGACAAAAGTTATGATGTCACTTATTCCTAATGACGCGGTGGTTCCCTGCTTTACCGACACAAATTAACCAAGATATTCCGAATCACAACCACTTTTCAGTAACCATAACCTGACCACTTGAACCATAACCACGGTCGTGGTTAAGTTAGGAATATACTATAAATATACATATTTGCATATTTACTTATGCTGGAAACTGTATTAAGTTCCATTCCATATAACTATGGTTCAATTTACTATTTTCTTTTTAAAACGTTACTATTATTAATTTGAAATGATTTGTTCTTTGACAGTGACATTTATCTGTGAGTAACATACATTTAAGATATGGTCTGTGTAACCAAGGAGTTGTGTTTGTTTAAAGCATAGGCTCCCGGATTTAAAATATAGATAATTTTATAAATTTATCCATGAAATATATAGAAAAGTATTAATGCAAACCTATAGAAAATTTAATAATCTTTAATAAATCTCGAAAAATAACATTCAAAGGTAGTTTTTAAAGAAATCTATTTTTAGCTTCAAGTAAAGTGCCATTTTCGGTTATTTTATGAATAGTAGTATTTGAGTTAAAGCGTATATATGATCCACGCACACACACACATACACACAGACATCATCGTGAAAATGTTTAAATTGGATTCTAGGGACATTAAAACGTGGTGATTTGTCAAAATCTCTGTATGCGATTTTTAGCACGATCCCTATACCTTACCAAGGGTAGCGAGAGGTAAAAATACATCAAGTCAAATTATACACTTTGTAGCTGTCTTTGAGATTTTGTTCATTATTTACAAATTTTTCAGATCTGTAAGAGTTACAGATATGTTCAGAATAGAGCCATTAATTTACAAGTATTTAATTAAATGTCAATTTGACACAAGATATTGTCAAAATTGTTATTGTATGAAATAAAATCTTTTCTTCTTGTATCTTATTTTAGAAATGGAAATAAATTAGAAAACAGCGAGTTGCAATATACTGTATCCTTCATTATTATCTTTTCTTCGTAAAATTTCAAGATCAATTTTGACTACTTGACTTAAATTGAATAATGATCAGACTTACGTTTCCCTGTTCATAACTTACCCCGAGTTAGGATTTTTTTCTGAACACACTATATAATAGTAAAATACTATACTATTAGAGATGAAATAGAAAGTTTTCATATAGCTACAAAACATTTTTACTATTTTTCATAAAATAGAAATAGCACCCATATTCGTTTTTTAAGTAACATATGCATAGTAGCTGGTATAATTTACTGCAGACATATAATAATACTTGCGGTTGAAATGTGATATAAACAAGTATGATATAAACTTTTAAAATGACAGAAAATCGCACAACGCTACTATTATTTCCTTAATGAAAATAATATATGTATAAACTATATTGATACTGATTTTTTGTGTTAAGAACACAAATAAAACGCATGTGTCGCATATCCAGATTTTAGTGAATAAGCACGTTTTAAGGTCCCTAGAATCCGATTATAACATTTTTACGATGATGTGTGCGCGTGTGTGTGTGTGTACGCGCGCGCGTGCGTGCGTGTGTGTGTGGATGTTGGATTCACGATTTCTCAAATACTATAAGATTTAAGACATTTTTAACTACGGATTCCTCAATCTAACAATAATGGGAAGAATTGCTAAGTTTTGGTAACAATTGGACAACCAGAAGTAGTAGTTATAAGAAAAAAATCATCTAAATATTATTTATCGAAAATTTATGTAAATACTTATATTAAAGAACGTTAAATTCTTTATTCGATAAATATAAATTCATTATTATATCTTCTATAGATTTAGAGATAAAGAAATGCATATAAAATAATTTGATATAAAAAATCTCAGATCAAACTACTTCAACGCAAGAAATTTAAATGTTTGTAATTGACACATAAATGTCACTGTCAAAAATATTTGTATGTCACTGTCAAAAATATTTGTACATCATTATGAAGATTATGAAAAGAAAAAAAAGTCAACAACGCAAAAGAATATACGTAAAAAAGAATATAAAAGGAATTTGCGAAAAAATTACGAATATAAAGAAAAAGAAAAGGAAAGTAGAAAAAGAAAATTTCAGGATATTGAATATAAAGAAAATGTATGTATTGTACACAATTTATATTAAAATATCGCATAGATTTTGCAAATATATGTGAGAATGATTTTGTAGTGAGACATGAATATATGTATTTGTATTTAAAAATATTTTTTGTTTTATGCGTACAACCAGGTAAAATATCTGGCGAGAGGTTATGTGCTGGCCACATCAGATTTTTTAGATACTGAGTTGCATTTTCAGATTTTTATAGAAAAATTAGTAAATCATAGAACTGACAAAAATGTCACAAAATTAACTACTTGAACTCAAAACAATACATTCAGAGCTATCTAATTTTAATATCATCTTCTTCCAATATCAACTATTATCAATCAACGCAATAGCTCTTTACTACATTAGGCCGTAGTAAATCCATAAGATTAAAATTAAATAATTTGGGACAATTCTGATAGCTGTGTTACTGACAAGTCAAAAGACTTGAGATTTAAATAAAGCGTTTTTAAAGGTAAAATGTACATTTATAGGTTCATTATTGAATAATTAGATGTATTTTATTTTTTTCTAATAATGAAATAGTTTTTTGTTTAACTAGGCACTAAAATACTAGATTTACAGTAGAGGCTGTCATTTCATTGTCGAGGCGAAGTTGTAAGTCTGTGTTTAGTGCCGTGTTGAACACATTATTTTTTTGCTGATTGAAAATGAATATTAATGATTATTTTTCATACATATTTTGAAAGTTATCGCCATCAAATTATGTTGCTATGCGTTTGTTGAACGGTTGCTATGCGTTTGTACAGCGGTTGCTATGTAATAGTCAGTAAAAATATTTTCACTGCCCAGGCAGTAAAAGTGACATTTTACAATTAGCTGTCAATAAAATCGCACTTTTAACGTCAATCGAAAATAAAAGATAATTTCAATTCAAATTTAATCACAAACAAATATTAAGTGCTATCTGCCTAGGCCGTAAAGACTCGAAGCATAACTACTGGACGCGTTGGTAAGCTAGCTAGGTCACACAATACAAACGACAATTATATTGAACGCAAAAGTAGAACCAATGTTTCCGCTAATTATTTCGTTTTACATCCACTAAAAATCCTAACATGGCATTGACAGCACTCCAGCCATCTTTAATTTATCGTACACCGGCTCGGTACACGGCACTAAAAGCACCACATTTGTAAGCATTCATTTTAAAGTGCTCTCGTCGAGTCGCTGAGCGGTGTCGCAGAGGAAAACACATTTTCATGTCGGTGGAAGAACAAGTGGTGTAGCTGTCCATCGTCGAATGTCTCTATGAGGGAGACAATTGACAATTGACAAGGGATTATTTTTGAATGATGTGGTTAGGATCGTGGATGTGGTAAGTGTATATGGTACGCCAGAAACCAAGTTGGTTATTTAGTATGTCGTGGATGGGGAAGTACTTTAAAACCTGTTTGATATTTTGTATTTATATGAATCTATTTTTTGAGTATTAATATATTAATATAATTATTTTTTGACATTTCTTACAACTAATGAAATGTTTCATTTTGTGGCACGTGTCTGCGGTTTAACCAATCCTGTCATTATTATACTGAGAATAAAGCTCTAGAGATTATTCCCGGGAATAATCTCTGTAGCTTTTGTTTTTGTTGACAAATGTCAGATAGTAATCAAAACAAAAGTAAAATGAGCGAAAAAATTTTTTTGTGCCATTTCTGATCATGAAATAAACCAAAAAATTATAGAAACAACTTCTAGAAATACCATAATTAGTAATTAAACATGTTGATTATTTATTTTGCATTGTCAAAGTGTGTTCTAATTGTCAAACCAAGTGAGCCATTTAAATAAATAAAGCTAGTTAATTATGACAGTAGATAGCGTTACAATAGCATGACAGCCTGTTTGAAACTTGTGGATCAAAAAATAATCTAATTAAATATAATTCGAGAGTTCGATGAATTAGAAAATAATTTATATATATATATATATATATATATATATATATATATATATATATATATATATATATATATATATATATATATATATATATATATATATATAGGGCATTTCCTTTAAAACAACCAGCGCTTTTTTGGGCGAACTAACAACTTTAGAGAAAAATGTTTTATACAAAAAATGATCATGAATAAGAGGATAATATATCAATAGTAACAAACTAAATATTTAAGCAGTGGTTCTCAAACGGTAGAACAAAATTATATTTTTTTAAATGGCACCCTATATTTTTTTAGCCCTTTAAATAAAATATTATTTTCTGATTTCCACTATATAAATATAGCATAGGGTTGTATAACAATTATTTCGAGAAAAATGGTATTAAAAACTAGAAATAATGTAATAAAAAATGGGTTTACTACTAGCGTAACTAGGCAACAGACGTACCTGTGTATTACATAGCCTATTGGAATATTATAACATTATTTTTAATACCATTTTTCTCGAAATAATTGTTATACAACCCTATACCATATTTATATCGTTGAAATCAGTAAAAAATTCTCTATCTAATGGGTTAAAAAATTATATAGTTTATCAATTAAAAAAATATAATTTTTTTCTGTCGTTTGAGAACCACTGGCTAAATATTTAGTTTGTTACTATTGATATATTATCCCCTTATTCTTGATCATTTTTGGCATAAAACATTTTTCACTAAAGTTGTTAGTTCGCCCGAAAAAGCGCTGGTTGTTTTAATATATATATATATATATATATATATATATATATATATATATATATATATATATATATATATATATATATATATATATATATATATATATATATACAGGGTGTAAATGAAATAAGTGCATTAATTTTAACCAGTAATGTAACTCGATGAGAGCAACAATATTTCTTAATAACTTTTTTTTCTAAGTCTTTTAGATTTTGAGTTAAAATTCTTTAAAGATTTGCTGCATATTTCGTTACCCGCTCATGGAGAACAAATGAGCAGCTGCCATTCAAGTGGGATACAAGCAGCTCAAAATTTGTCGGTTATCGGTTACACTTACAGTCACAGTAATTAATAAACGAATCAAGGGAAATAACATTATTATTAATTAATACGTAATAATACAATTTTTAAAATAAATAAATTTAAATTTTGGATAACAAAATTATAAAGTTGTGTATTGAAACAGGCTTTTTATCTTTACCTGTGAATAGTGTGAATAGAGGAAGACAAGGAGTGACGGGGTAACTAGAGGAAGAGAAAAAGCATAGTTATTAGGTTATGAGATGATTATTTATCGTCGATAAATCATAATAGTTTAAATACGTTATTCAAAAAATGTAAGTACAAACTTTTGTCCATTTAAAAGAGGTACATGAGTACCAATAATTAGTCGTCCATTTATTGTTCCCCAAACATTTTTTACTGAAAATTTTTACAGCATTTTCGTCTGTCAAGATGTGTATTGTGCATAATAAATACACCTTCCCAAGTAAATTCAGTCTCATGAATGAACATTATGAGCCATTCCCAAAATTGAAGTCTGTTATGTGCTGAAAACATTGAACTTTTTGCACATGGTATGTATACAGATGTACAAGATTAACAAATGTGCGAATATTAAGAACAGAATGATTTGGTGATGATTTGGAAACGCTCCGTGTAAATGCGTTGGCAACTCCATGACACTGTCTTTATGAGAACCATGATGTCAAGTAACATGTAGTACAGATACGAGTAAAAAATAAATAAATAAACCATAGGTAAGTAATTACAATGTCTGTGTACTCGCATTTTGACAGAATTTTACCTTATAAACAAGTTTATTACTGTCAAAATTTAATTGCAACAATTGACAGGACTGTCAATTGCTAAAACAAAATTTTTCATAGCTATTGCTGCTGCATTCAATTATCACAAAAATATTTGGAACGACTCGTCAATTTACGGGGTGGTAAAAATGCTAAAAAAATATGCGATTTCGAGAAAAAGTTATTAAGAAATATTGTTGCTCTCGATGAGTTATACTACTGGTCAAATTTAATGCACTTATTTTATTTACACCCTATATATATATATATATATATATATATATATATATATATATATATATATATATATATATATATATATATATATATATATATATAGAAATGAAAAGAGGCGCATAGCGATTACAAAGTTATTTTTTTTTTACTGCTATATCTCTTTACCTATTCATTTTAGCGCAAAAAAGGTAAGAATATAAGTTGTTCAGAAATTAAAAAGGCATCCTATAAAGGCAACTTACTTACATAATCATTTATATGAATGCCTTGAAAAATGAAACAAATAATCTGAATAAAATATTCAGTTCAATTTTTATATGTTGTATAATTTCTTTTAGGTATAAACTAAATTTGTTCTGAATTTATACAACAAATATCAAAATGAATAGATGGAAATTATCTAATATTTTAGGCCCATAAATTAATTTTAAAATTTCCTCATTTTCATATATATATATATATATATATATATATATATATATATATATATATATATATATATATATATATAAATTCCATAATGAAATTCAAATTCAATAAAATAAATAGTTTTTTTCTGAAACCGCAGAGAAAGTACTATTTTCGGGCCAAAAATGCGGCGCGAAAGTTGCATTTCCATGACTAGGCCCGAAATCATTTAAACGTTATATTAACATGTTCCACATATTCTGCCACATTGTCTACACTGTATTCCTCAAAATATAATCAGTTCTATCTACAACAATACAACCCCCAACTACAACCCACTGCACCGCTATATATCCTCGATGCACAGCGGTCTCCAACCACCACATCATGTCGAGGGCCACGGCATGGCCTCCCGCGACTAACGCTGTCCCGTGCATCATTTCCGTCCCTGTGTCATTTCCGCCCTGCATTAATACTAAATTATTTGTAGAATTTTGAGGCGGGCGTGTTGCAATGACGCCCGACATCTGTTAATGATTTGCTCTAATTAACCCACCCTGGACTGGACTGGACAACAGGGACAGCAGGGATTGTCAACTGTGCAGGAATGTTAGGGATAGAGGTACAGATAGAATTGATGGATATGTTGCAGACAAGGAAAAGAGAAGATATGGAACATGGGGAGAATCTATACAGATTGTGAATATCGGGTGATTTTTATTTAAGTTAGGTTAAGTTATGGTTAGATTAGGATATGGTTACGTTAGGGTAGAAAATGAGCGCATAACGTACACTGTATTTCTAATGTATGTAATAAAAGCTTTCAGAAAAATTTTACGCTCCAATTTGTATTATTAAGGCCCGGTATTTTCACTTTCGAATAAAGTTTCGAATAAGTATTCGTTAAATAAATTTATTTTATACATTTATACAACGAATAATTCCATTGCATCTTTTTACACATTTTACAGAAACAAATAGTTATCTGTCGAATGACTTTAACGTTCGTGAATTGGTAGCCTTGCAGAGTGAATTTATGTTAGTCGAGAAGAACGGAGTTAAGCGTAGCCACGTTAAACAGACAAGGATGCAATGTGCCAAATTCATTTGAATCCGTAGTTGTCAAAATTTTGTTTGGCATCTTTAATGTCAATGTCATCTACATTCTTCTGCATTTTTAGCCCCGGGAGACTGTAATTTAACAAGTGTACGAGTGTACCATCTAATGCAGCACTCATATGTGGTAAACGAGATATGTATATTATAAAATTGTCCTTGTACATTTTGTGTATTTCTTTCAGTAAATATTTGTCAATGTATTCAACAAAAGTATCCAAAATTCAAAAATATTTTGTCATCGTCAAATGCAGGATCTTTATAATGATTTACCTATTTATTGTTTGAGATTAAATGCGATCCCCAATATGTAATAATAAATTGTTTTCATTATCGGAATCTGTCAAAAAATTCTTTCATGTAAGTGATTATGTCGCTTTTTGATGGTATGTGATCAATTTCTCACGTCATTTATTAATTCATAGTTCAAAATATCATCATAATCATTAAAAATATTTAATATATCCATTTTGTTAATAAATCTACACTATGTGGAAATATAGTGATCTTACGAATAAACGTTTATTCGCTACCCAAGTACCGAATAATTTATTCCGCGAATAACATATGTTATTCTTTCGAATATATTTATTTGCAAGTGAAAAGACAACAATAATATTTATCCGAATTATAAATTTATCTAAACCTTTATTCGCAAGTGAAAATACCGATATATTCCAGTTATCACTAGACATAACAAATACAGGGTGTTTGGCGTAAGTCCGGCACCAAGAATATTTCGTTTATTTTTAAAAATACAAAAAATGTTAATAAGCAAACTTAAACTAGACAAAGGGGCTCATAAGATGATCATAGTAAGAATTTTGTATCACTTCCGGTTTTAGCGGGAATGGGTACAAGTTTGAATCTAGCATAGGGAATCGGTATTTCTATATATTTTTTCCAGAATGTAAATAAAATTAGCTTCACAACGATACCAAAATATCATAGTTCTTCTTCAACCGTTTCAAAATACGACCATTTATTTTTAAAATATGTATTAATAAAATTCCATACAAAATTAAACATAAAAGCAAAGATTTTTTAAAGATATTAAGGTATAGGAACGTTACATTAAAAATAGTAGAAACATTAAACAAGAAAATCTGCTACATAATAGCATGATTTATACTTGAAAATTGCCGTCTCTTCCCTATAAATTCTAGCGCAATTTTTTCATCACGCCAATTTTTTTCTTGATAACAAGTTGCAATTTCTTTTTTATTGTGAACGATATTTAAGTTAGAGTAACTTAAGTGAAGGGCCATTATTAGAAATTTCGAGATAAATCAACAAAACTTAGAGCAATTCTATGACAATTATTACAACTAACTCGAAATATCATTGATATAAAAAATATGTGTAGGTCTAGGAGGGCGATCGCCCCCATCGCCCTCCCCCTGGGTACGCCACTGGAACGCATTTGAATCCTTAGTTTTCCATATAGAATAGAATGAATAAAATCACAGTTAAGTCATAATACAAAGTTTTAATATAAAATTTTTGTAAAACCAATTTACAGTTTAAAAAAATATTTTGCAAAAAATATTATCCTTGGTACCATATTTTTAAAGAACACAGTTCTTTGAATGGTAAGATTATCTTTACAAAGTAAGTAAAGAACAGCAAACAATATGCGTCAACTTTCTACAATGCTGATCGTGGGAAAAAGTATTTAAACTTCTACAGGTACATATTTTTTCTAAACTAATGTTAATTAAAAAGATATAAAATGAAAAATATAAATTATATAGTTAATTTGTATTATTCACGTCAAATATCGACAGTTGCTTAGAGCTACCATCTTAATTCTTTCTTAAAAAAATAAGAAAGAAAAGCCGTCGTGTTCGAGTTAGGCAAAAATATGTAGACAATTTTAAGCCTACGATATATTCTAAACTAATTTATATTTATAAATAATAAATAACCAATAAAATTATCGACTTGCAAGTGAAAAAGCGCTTCGCAATAATTAAGTAAACTTTAAAAATACAGAACATTATTTATATATTTTTAATTAATATTTTAAATATTTTAAAGGAGAATATATATGAAACTATTTCAATATAATTATAATAAAATAATTGCACAAATCTACAACTGATAAATTTCGCAAAACTTTTGACTAGATGAAAAGTAATAAATCTAATAACAATTTATATTAAATAACAACTGTTTTAGGTGTAAATATTAAAACATATTCAAAGCTAACGTATCCGACGGCAGTTGAAATATTTCTCCAACTAAATTGTTACACTTTTTGAATAACAACGCGTTCTTTTCGCAAATTCTTAAGAACAGATTACGATTCAAATTTGGAAAAATTATCATATTACAAATAAAATTAGTATTTAAAATTGGTTATTAACAATATTAAATACATTCTGTACAATAAGTATCAGGTAGTCTTTATCACTTGTAATTTGAATGGAGTACCAGTATGGTCTAATTTAAAACGTATTTAAAAAATAAATTTAAAAAAGTACCAAGTAATATAACTTTCTTCTTAAAAGCTTATAATTCAGAGAATACAGGGTGTAATCATACTTCGGGGGAAAAAAATTAAAGGATATATAGTACTGACCAAAATGAGTAAAAAAGACTTAATCAACATGGGTCCGATGTTCAACTGTTTCCGAGAAAGAAGCCATTTACTATTAAGAATCGAAGAAAATTGACAAAGATAGTCATTGAATAAAATTTATTTGTGTCAGTAAATAGACTATAAAAAAACAAAATTTTATATGAAACATTTTTCTCAATTTCTAATAGTAACGAAGTTATTTGAAAATCAAATATTGGCCAAGGTTGCCATTACATTCAATATAGTATAAATATTTGTTTTTTTTAAAAAAAAAAGCACATCTATGTTGAGCGCTGAAAGATAAACAAAATGTCTTATTTAATCGAAGTCATAACTCTTATAGTTTTTGAGATAGCAGAGGTTAACCCCGTAAAAACTCATTTTTCAATACCTTATATCTGAGGAAACTATTAAAGATCGGACCCATGTTGATGAAGCATTTTTTACTCATTTTGATATGCCCTTTCATTTTTTTGTACGGAAAATTACTGATAACATAACGAATTGTAACAAGAACTGTCATGCTACGTAAGGATGTATTTTTGTTTTGCTATGTATTTATTTTTCGTAGCTATCTTGGTTATATTTGTTTGCAGAAACTTTCGGTGCTACCCTCGTAAATGCCATATACTCGTATAATATCATAAGTGGTAAATTTTTGGCCGGAAAGATTTTCAGATTGTTACGAGAGCTGGTTGCCTAGCAATTTATTGAGTGGTATTGACAAAAAAATCACGAGTTATCAAACGAGTGATTTTTTATCAATGTCACAAATTAGCAACAGGCTTGAGTAAAGCAATCGGATTTTTCCAGGATAAAATTTAACCACGAATGGTATTCGGATGACTATTTCCAAAATAAAAATCAGGTAATCATTTATATATATATATATTTTTTTTTGACAAAAATCTTCTAATTTTTATTGTGTTTTGAGGTGTTATATTTAAGTTTGCTTTTTCAACGTTTTAAATAGATTCCTGTCCGAATCGTCTCGTTTTTAATAAAAACTGATAACACTGAAAATATAGACACTTTAACAGGTATGTAAACAATATGTTTCTAAAACGTCAAAAATACGACATCTTATTGGCTTAAAGGGCGCGAAAAATTTTTTGTGACAGTGTTTTGCCGAAGTGAAACTACTAGGTAGAATCCTGAATTTGGATTGGTTTATATATATTTATGAGTGAAATAGTCATTAAAATCTATTATATGCTTCAAGTAAAGTACCACTTCTAGAAATTATGTAATGACCAAAAAGGGAGGTGCACAACTAGATGTTATAGCAGTCCTAAATACAAAATTTCAACTTTCTACGGCTTACCGTTTTTGAGTTATGCGAGATACGTACATACAGACAACACGACAAAATTAGTCAAATAGAAGTAAAAAAGCATTCAATGTTTATTTGAATTTATAATAATTGTCACTACTGTTGCACAAATACGTATTGTCAACAAAAATTAAACTTTCACTATAAAAGAACTAGAGAGAAAAGTGCGTTCGTGTAGAATGTAGCATTATTTAATATAGTTTGTGTGTGCTGGTATATATTTAGTCATACACATTACAGTGTTAAATTCCCGATAATAATTCAGAGTTGCGCGGGCCGACCAGTGCGGTCGCGTGCGGTAATTACTTTGCGGATAATGAGACTGTAATTGCAGCAATAGCAGATTTGTAAATTGCTAATCTGTCCCATTTGTCAACACACGCTGATCGCATTTGAGCGCGGGCTCCGGCTGCACTGCATGCACGCCGGCTCCAGCTCCGGCTCGCACTTTAATGTATGCGCTGTTACTGTCAATTATTCACTATCACTGCGTATTTGCGACGAGCCGGCTCTATAAACATGAAAGGATGGTGGTCGAGCGAACACTACCTGATACACATAACCTTACTATTATAACTATTTTTTAGAGGGTGAATCCTAGAGAATTCAATTTTTGATGGCGAATAAAAAAAATCTGATGTGGACACCACACGACTTCCTTGTACGCAACACTAATATGACTCAATTATAAAATTGAACTTATTTGACGTAATTTGACATTAACATCTATTTTTTATTTTTTTGTTATTTTTTGTCCTAATCCATAGCAAGCTTCATTACAAAAACCAAAAAGTATATAAGTTTTAAATTTACATATCTCGCTTATACAAAGGGCTAATTTAATAATACTTGATGTGCTAGGCGCAGAATTTAATTCTCTCTTTTATTTGAAGCATTTATTTCTAAAATCATAATGAAACCATTTTATTCAAGAAAAACTGTTAACTTCAGGTAATATATCACTTCCGGTTAGCCTGTTTTAACCAAAATCTACTGTTATTCCAATTGATATAAAAGTCTTATATAGTAAATTTAAAAAGTTTTGGATTATATTTTAATATAGTTTTTCATTAAAATCTATTATAGGCTTCAAATAAAGTACTATTTCTGGAAATTATGTAATGACCAAAAAGGGAGGTGCACAACTAGATGTTATAGAAGTCCTAAATACAAAATTTCAACTTTCCACGGCTTAACGTTTTTGAGTTATGCGAGATACGTACGTACAGACGTCACGACGAAATTAGTCAGAATCAGAATGGATTCAGGGATGGCCAAAATGGATATTTCCGTTGAAATCTGGAAACCGAAATTTTTCGCGAATACAATATTTCCTTTACTTTGTACAAGGAAGTAAAAAATAGTATTGCTGAAGGATAAAATTTATTTTTGGATAATTATTATTATTCGTTTCCAAACCATATACGAAATACATAAATTAATAAAAATACACAATAAATATATAATACATTACAACTTGAGAGGCCACAAGCGAAATTCAATTTTGAGGTCCCCCTAAAATAAACCCCCCCCCTGAATATTTTCAATACCGTTTATAGTGCGCATTATACGCGTACGTTTTAACTGTAAGTACGCACACCAGATTATTAATCAAATATAATAATACGAAGACATAATATACGATTTATTTGAAAACAGGGTTTATTAAAAAAAAAATCTGGTGTGGCCAACACAATACCTCCCGCCATTTACAGCCCGAGTCACAAAAAAGATAAAGTTAATCCTTATTTTTGGAGTAGCGAATTTTACTCTAATTTGACAGTTTATTTCTTAAAATATAGTCTAATCTAACCCAAGTAACTACCTTTTTTTAAACCCCTCAACAGGTTTAAATCCCAATTACAGAGTGGGTTCACATTCACACACATCCATGCCTTAGTGGGATTCGAACCCAGAGCCCCGAGGGCACTCATGACATGTAGAATTGCTCTAACCATTGAGCCACCGGAACTAAAATAAAATGAAGATTAAATTTTAAATACCGGGATAGAATATAATTCACTAATCTACAAATGTGAATTAGCTTAAACATTTTTGTGAATCGTTAATTTTATTAATCTAAATACATACCTACATATTTACTTATGCTGAAAACTGTATTGAATTCCTTTTCTATTGTTCTATTTACTTTTATCTTTTAAAACGTTACTAATATTATTTTGAAATGATTAGTTCTTTGACAGTGACATTTATCTGTCAATTACATACATTTGAATAACTGCGTTTTGTTTATTTAAAGCATAGGCTCTGGGATTTAAATTATAGATAATTTTATAAATTTATCCATAAAATATATAGAAAAAGTATTACTGCAAATCTATAGAAAATTTAATAATCTTTAATTTTTATAATAACATTAGTCTCGAAAAAATAACATTTAAAGGTATTTTTCGAAGAAAAACTAGTTTGAGCTTCTAGTGAAGTGGTACCATTTCCGGTTATCCGATTTTCACCAAAATGTAATGGGCTGTTTCCATTACAAAAAAAGTTCGAAATACAAGGTTTCAAAATTTTCTGAATGATAGTATTTGAGTTAGAGGGGAGGATCCACACACACATACACAAATACATACATACACACAGACATCATCGTAAAAATGTTAAAATTGAATTCTAGGGACCTTAAAACGTGGTCATTTATCAAAATCTCGATATGCGATTTTAGCCTACCCTTACCAAGGGTAGCGGGAGGTAAAAATTATGTTTTCGCACTCCCGAAACTAAAGAGCGATTCTAATCACTCATTTCAGGGACTAAAGTTCAAATTCAGTCCCAGAGGGTTTAAATATGAAAAAAAAACCCTGGGGGACTAAAGTAAAAATAAACAAGATGTTTCCATAACATCATATAGTAACATACAATAATTATCTGCACTACATTTTGAGCAGGCGTTGGGTTTAAATTTTTGACATTTGTATTGTCAAATTGTAAGATTAATTTCTTTTACACTAATATGGTTCCATTTGATACGGGAGTGCGAAAAATAGCGTATATACCACAGGACTAAAGTGCATTCAATCCCTCAGGTGATTATATATATACTTCACCCACGGGATTGAATATGCACTTTAGTCCCTGAGTATATAATATACTATTTGTCATTATCCCAAAAAAATTGGTCTATCAGCAATACGTTTTATTTTATTCAAAAAAGGAAGTTATTAAGCCTCTACCTGTATAAGTGTAAAAGTATACCGAAATGTCAATTTTGTAGAATTCATTATTTACATCTTAAGTGATAGTAAAATCAGATACAATAAAATACGAAAATGCAGGTAGACAAATAAAATTAATAATAGTATATTATATTAGATACTTATTAAAATTGGTGGATGAGTACGTTTTGTGATCTGTTGTTCCAACCGGATCAACATAAATTTTTTTTCCAATTTTTAAAGCACAGAAAAGTGACTCCTATGGTGTCTCTCCACGACAGCTTTGATAGTTTGTGAGGTGACGCCTGGTAGGCGCCCTCAGCAGATATATCGTCATTACCGAAATCTGCAAATAAAAAGCAGATTGTTACACCAAGAAATGGATTATATGTCATAGTGATATACGTTATATTTATTTTAAGATCTAAGATTTGTAAGATTTAATATAAATATTTGAATGATACTTTTACAGGGTGTTAATGTGATATAAATTTATACAGTATGTAGGGGATGCAAAATAGACTAATTTTACTAATAAACTCATAACCGGAAACGCACTGTCTTCGAACTACATACAGGCTCTTAAAAGAGTTATTATTGATATATTTTTTTTAATTTACTGAAAGAATCACTAAATATTGGGTCGATTCTGTTCACATTTGTAAGTCTTACAGATCTGTAAATTTATAAATAATGATCAAAATCGGAATGAAAGCTGGCATTCTTATGTATAATTTTATATTAATCAATAAAAATACATGCGTTTTTCAGGTTTTTACAGATTTACAGATCTGTAAGACTTACAGATGTGAATAGAATCAACCCATATATCTACATCCGTGTTACAGTCATGAATTAAGTTATTAAATACACTAGAAAGATGTCGGAATGGAGACTTTAATGTATAATTGGTATATGCATTATTACATTTGAAAATTGAAAGGTAGTTTTTTCCTACTGGTAACGCGCGGAACATTTATTGGTATTAAACCAAGAGAAACAGGATCGTCTATTAGACAATTTAATTTAATAGCAATAAGTCATTATAGTCATAGTCGTAACTGGGATACCGTCTGCAAGCTCTTAAAAAACAGTATTTTAATTTTTTTGTATAGATGTTTAAAAACAGTATTGCGCAGTAAAAAATAACATTTATTAAATAATCATACTTCGAGCTGTTCTTTCAGAAAATAGTTCGATAGCATCTTTATAATCTGTTATCACTTGTTTTATAGTTTTGGTTTTATTTTGGAAATTATTCTTAGATCATATAGTTATGGGACTGTTGTTCGTAAATATTTTTTTATTGTTTACAAAAACTGCGTTCAACGTTTAGCTTCTGCTATAGTATACTATAGTATTATAGTAATGTTATGCTGGATTTATACAGCGTAAGCCGTAACGTAACGTATCGTGCCGTAACGTAACGTAAAGAATAAATCAATGCATACCTATGTGATAATTTATACAGACGTAAGCCGTAACGTGACGTACCGTGCCGTAACGTGTCAAAAACCCAAAGATCGCGAACTTTTATCTTTCTACGTTACGGCACGTTACGGTACGTTGCGATAGTATGAAAATTATTGCTTACCTGCGCTATAGTCTGTTTTTGTGTGGCTAATTATGACAAAGTTGGAATTAATAAATTAAATGGATACAAATATAAAAAAATACTACATTACGAATAGTCTGTGTTGTGTGACTTTGACTGACATAAGTGACATGTATCATGTGTCAAAGTTTGGATTAATATATTAAATGGAAATATATATGAAATATAGTGCATTGCGAATAAACTAACGAACCTGATAAATACAAATCTGATGTACACGACATTTGTTTCGACAGAGCATTAGTATACTTTTTACAAAAATGTACCGTAAAAGTTCTGTATAAAATAGCCTAGAAAAATCACGCATTACGATACGTTACAGTACGCCACGGCACGGTACGTTACGTTACGGCTTACGCTGTATAAATCCAGCATTAATGTTAGAAGAGTTCTTAATGCTAAATCTATAACACCGTTCGAAAATATTGTACGAAAATTAAATTTACAAATTAAATTTTATTTTTCTTGTGCATTTTTTAGTTTCTATGGCAAAATTAAATAAAAATTTATTAGTTCCTCTTTGATATCAGTTTAACATTAATGTAAATCATTTAAAATTTTAAATCTTTCATGCAGAGAATTAATAGATACATCAAGTTTACAAATTTTGTTAACTGTATTAAAATTTTATATATTTAGTACGTCACATTTTGGCGCCCGCCCTGAAATATATATACTATAAAACATTAAGATCGCTGAAATTTTTGTTACAATTTATCAATAATAATACATGAATTTATTCTCTCATTTTTCATAATTTACGACTTGTCTTTCATCATTTCCAATTATAAACATACATCATTCAAATCACTCAAAAGCGCATAAAAATTATTGAACAATATCAATAAAAATTCATGTACTTATGACGTTTCTCATAATAAAGCAAATACTTGTTACTCATTTATTTGTTTTACGACTTGCATTTGTTAATAGCAGCTTGCAGGCTACAAAAAGGAAAAAATATGTAAAGTAGGTAATAATATGACTTTTTAGATAATTATTAGTATTGTGTAAATACATAATTACTTTCTGCAACTGTGACAAAATCATTTGTGAAGAAAGAATGGCATTCATATCGTATTTGCGGTTTGGTCTACATATAAATATTTTCCACGCATATTCGCGTATACAGTTAGTACGTAGTATGTATTTTTATGGTTTGCTGATTATATAGAAAACGAGAAAAGCTTAAGCTTTTTAACCAAGTACTGTATTAACTTCCATTGTATGGTTAGGCACCGAACCATGAAATGGTGGGATGCACTAAAATGATGCCAATTACTATTATTATAAAATGTACGATAATAATAATATTAAACGAACAGAGACGTAATTATAAAAAAATGTAATTTAATGAATTTTCAAGTAGAAAAATTTATTTGGGAAAATTGAATGAATGTTGATGATGTCTTTTTATACAACTTTTATTTTAATTTGTTTTTAATTGGATAAATTAAAAATTTCTCTAATAGCCTCTTAAAAATACTCTTCGCATCACTATTATCTTTATAAAACGAAGAGCCAGGGGAAAAAGGATGAATGTCCATTTTTTAGCAAAATGATATACGCCTTAATTTCAAAAATGTTTCTATAGATTAACCAAAAAAAATCTGATGTGGCCAGCACATTACCTTCCGTCAGTTCTATGTATTTTGTAGAAATGTCATATAGAAAGTTCCTTGCAAAAGATTCTATTTCTTGTACATTACTTTAAGGCAGTTGTGTGTATTTTATACAAATTCCATTGGGAAAGTTTCTAGTAAAAGATCCTATATTACCAGTAAAATTATAACACACACATACTGTCAATTGCACTTGACACTGACACCTTTCAATCAGAATTTTCTTAATATAGCAGCTGTTTCCAGAGTTATAGCATAGCTGGCTTATATAAGATATTTAATTTCTTTATAATTTTTACCTTCCACTACCCTTGGTAAGGGAGGTATAGGGATCGTGCTAAAAATCGCATATCGAGATTTTGGTAAATGACCACGTTTTAAGGTCCCTAGAATCCAATTTTAACATTTTCAGGATGATGTCTGTGTGTATGTATGTATGTGTGTATGTGTGTGTGTGGATCCTCCACTCTAACTCAAATACTATCATTCAGAAAATTTTGAAATCTTGTATTTGGAACTTTTTCTGTATTGGAAAGAACCCATTAGATTTTGGTGAAAATCGGATAACCGGAAATGGCACTTTACTAGAAGCTCAAAATAGTTTAAATGTTATTTTTTCGAGATTAATGTTATAAAAATTAAAGATTATTAAATTTTCTATAGATTTGCATTAATGCTTTTTCTATATACAGTGTGTTCAAAAAAATCCTAACTCGGAGTAGGCTATGAACAAAGAAACATGTCTTAATTTAAAAGTGTTTAATTAAATGTCAATTTGACAGGAGGAGTTGTCATAAGAAATCAAAGCTTTTCTTCTTGAATCTTATTTTAGAAATGGAAATAAATTAGAAAACGGTGAGTGACAATATACTGTATCCTTCATTATTATACTTTCTCCTTAAAATTAAATTTTAAGATCAATTTTGATTGCTTGACTTTTGAACTGAATAATGATCAGACATACGTTTCCCTGCACATAGCCTATCCCGAGTTACGATTTTTTCTGAACACACTGTATTTTATGGATGAATTTATAAAATTATATTCAAATGTATGTAACTGACAGATAAATGTCACTATCAAAGAACTAATCATTTCAAAATAATATTAGCAACGTTTTAAAAAGGAAAAAGTAAATAGAACAATAGAAAAGGAATTCAATACAGTTTCCAGCATAAGTAAATATGTAGGTATGTATTTAGATTAATAAAAATTAACGATTCACAAAAATATTTAAGCTAATCCTCATTTTTGGATTAGTGAATTCTATTCTATCTCGGTATTTAAAATTTAATCTTCATTTTATTATAGTTTCGGTGGCTCAATGGTTAGAGCAACGCCTCATGGCATGAGTACCCTCGGGACTCTGGGTTCGAATCCCACTAAGTCATGGATGTGTGTGAATGTGAACCCACTCTGTAATTGGGATTTAATCTTGTTGAGGGGTTTAAAAAAAGGTAGTTACTTGGATTAGATTAGACTATATTTTAAGAAATAAACTATCAAAATAAGAGTAAAATTCGCTAATCCAAAAAACTTAATCGTTTTTGTGACTCGGGCTGTAAATGGCGGGAGGTTGTGTTGGCCACACCAGATTTTTTAACTCTTTATCCATTTAATATGAAGTATAAAATGCATTCAAATCGTATAGAGAATAAAATATTCTTTAATATTTATAATAACATTGAAAATGATATTTAACATCGTTGAGGGTACTTCCGGTTGACCAATTATAACAAAAATCTAATCAGCTCTTCACATGGATGTAACGAAGAAGAATACGAAAGAATTATAATTTTTGGAATTGTAATATAAAACAAGCATCAAAAGTTTAGTTATTTTTGTACTGCTGTAAGATTAATACGAAAAAATGGGGTCCAATTTAAAATCTAAACCGAATTAAAAGCGATAATGCACTAATTTCCAGATATGTAGATATTCCAACCCAGTTTTCCAAATTTCAATCACTATGTCTCACACATACACAAACATACATATCAGCTCGTTATCACCACGGGCGGATACGGTTATTATCGCGGGTCGTGCGCCGTTCTCATAGCGTCTTGCCACAAAGAATTCAAAGTTATAAGACCCTACACCACCAAAAGGCAATAATCCACAAAATTTCCCACAAAAACCAATCACTTTCCTCAAATCTTCCAGTCTTTCTCAAGAAAATTACAGGAAATAATGTTAGATTAAGTGAAATGTAAAAAAAGTGTGGTTATGGCAAACAAAAGAAATTAATGTGGAAATGTATGTGAAAAGTGAGGTTAGATAGCGCAAGGGGAAAGTCTACGTGCAACAATTCGTTGGTGATAAGAAGAAGATTATCAGTGGATTTGAGTACAGATAAAGTAGATGATTTAAAAGTGTGAGAAAATAAGTGTAATCATGTTGTTGTTTTTGGTTGATATTGATAGTTGTTTCATGTTGTACGTAGTGATAAGTATTTTGTTGTTTCTATTTTCATAACAGATACTGTTGTGACTGACTTGTGAATATATTTATACTTTGTTTGATTTTCTAAATTGGACGTACTGTGCATGTAAATGCTTTTCAGTTAATAAAAATCTGGTGTGGCCAAAACAATACCTCCCGCCATTTACAGCCCGAGTCACAAAAAAGATTAAGTTTTTTGGATTAGCGAATTTTACTCTAATTTTGACTGTTTATTTCTTAAAATATAGTCTAATCTAATCCAAGTAACTACCTTTTTGTAAACCCCTCAACAGGATTAAATCCCAATTACAGAGTGGGTTCACATTCACACACATGCATGCCAAATAAAAAATATATATTCTCATTTAAAATAAAAAAGTTAGGTCCCGTATTTTGAGAACCACTGGTCGAAAAAAATATTTTACTTTTATTTAAATAGACATTGTTTGCCCATTTAAAGCGTTTATAGCTCTTATAGTTCTCGAGATAGCAGTGGTGGCCCATTTAAAATGAACACCCTGTATAGGTACTGTATATGGTTTAAGATTGCAGTTCTTGTTTGATTGGATAATTTCGGGATATTGTCCAATCAGAAAACTAGATCAAACTGCTCCTATCTAATCCAAGTAACCACTTTTTTAAACCCCTCAACAGGATTAAATCCCAATTGGTTCACATTCACATACATCCATGCCTTAGTGGGATTCGAACCCAGAGCCCCGAGGGCACTCATGACATGAGGCGTTGCTCTAACCATTGAGCCACCGGAACTATAATAAAATGAAGATTACATTTTAATTACCGGGATAGGATAGAATAGAATTCACTAATCCTAAAATGTGGATTAGCTTAAATATTTTTGTGAATCGTTAATTTTTATTAATCTAAATACATACCTACATATTTACTTATGGTGGAAACTGCATTGAATTCCTTTTCTGTTGTTCTATTTACTTTTTAAAACGTTACTAATATTATTTTGAAATGATTAGTTTTTGGATAGTGACATTTATCTGTCAGTTGCATACATTGGAATAACTGCATTTTCTTTGTTTAAAGCGTAGGCTCTGGGATTTAAATAATAGATAATTTTATAAATTTATCCATAAAATATATAGAAAAAGCATTAATGCAAATCTATAGAAAATTTAATAATCTTTAATTTTTATAATAACATTAATCTCGAAAAAATAACATTTAAAGGTATTTTTCGAAAAAACTATTTTGAGCTTATAGTAAAGTGCCATTTCCGGTTATCTGATTTTCACCAAAATCTAATGGGCTCTTTCCATTACAGAAAAAGTTCGAAATACAAGATTTCAAAATTTTCTGAATGATAGTATTTGAGTTAGAGTGGAGGATCTACACACACACATACATACACACAGACATCATCGTGAAAATGTTAAAATTGGATTCTAGGGACGTTAAAACGCGGCCATTTACCAAAATCTCGATATGCGATTTTTAGCACGATCCCTATACCTCCCTTACCAAGGGTAGTGGGTGGTAATAGCTATTAACATACGTAGGAATGTTATGTATATTATAACTGCCGAAAATGTGAGTTTGAAATTCGAGCTCATAGAGCGAGGATTTTAAGACATCTAAGGCTTGTTATGATTAATAACATCCGTGGTTTGTTCAATAGTTTATCGGTTTCAGAAAATTAAGACATTATTGATAAGTATCACTTTTTGTAATTCTCTCATTAATGCTACTTTCAGATAGCTATGGTTAACCGAACAATTATTTTGACATATGTCAATATGACAAATATTCAAATTATGTGCTTTATTCCTCATGTTTATTACTTTAGAATAAAGTAGACCATATTTAGAACGATAGGCTAACGTTATCTGTATGTATTTATGAGGAGCATTATATTTTCATTTTATTTTATTTCAATTTTGAAGACCGTTTTTGACAAGTCAGTATGGTAATAATATTACCATACAGATACTTAGTTACCAGCCTACTTTTGTACATGTAAACAATGGAATAATATCCTGAAAGCGGTAAAAATTATTATTATTATTATTATTATTATTAGTATTATTACTCTCTAATACAGAATTTATCCAAAAAAGTATAATGTAAAAATGGCGTTACTCTTTAATATACCCAAAATTACGTATAATAGGTAGCAATTTATATATTCTGTCAAGCAATTAGATATCTGCATATTTTCCGTTACATATTGGTGTTTAACCGTTAAATGACATAGTTACCTATTTGAAAAGCAGAAAATAGAGCACATTGAATCAGTTTAAAACCACTAACGCAATCAATTAACAGTACGACTAATTACTTGCAGTTTAACCGCCGCGCTCTCCACAAATCAACCAATGAAAAAACGCATTTTTACCCACACAAAAAGTCATTATCAACCGCATGCCACTGCAAATAAACATAAACAAACCGAACTCCAACTTCAAAACATCAATTCACTGACAGTTTTTTTTTGCTCTTTGGTTTTCTGCACTGATATTTATGGGTAGGTATTTTTCAATACGATACCATATTGTTTACGCATACAATATACATATAGTAAGTATGTATTATTTGTTTAATCTATCATTTAAGTTATCTCAAGATGTATAACTAATATTCACTAATGTAAGTAATATACATACCTAAGTATTTTTTCATTCTATAATTAGAAATAAGGAAATAGTTTCTTCTTACTAAATATAAATATTCATTTGATCCTAATACCATTTTTATTGGAAAAATGTAATACGTTGGATTAATAAGAAAAAAGTGCAATATAAATTCTTCTTACATAATAAAATACATATTCAAATGATAATAATATAATATGTATATGTATAAATAATGTATAACATGGGGAACCGGGTTCGATCGCGACCGACGCCAAATATTTTCAATTATAAATGGCACAAAATTGACCCCTGTGATGCACTCTCCACGCCAGCAATGAGTGCCCGTGAGGTGACGCTTGATATATATATATATATATATATATATATATATATATATATATATATATATATATATATATATATATATATATATATATATATATATATATTTATAACATTTCTTATAGTATTAATTTATGACACTGTCATTTTTGTAAAAGTCCTATTAAACAGAATTAGAAAATATAGTACTCTTCACGTAAAAATGGCATTGCGCAATAATACAGTGGAGACCCTTTAATCCGAACATCCAGTAATCCGAACATCGGGTAGAATCCAAACAAGGATTATCTAATGGGCTACTTGCGTGCCATTTTTTATTTAATATTTTTGAATAGACGATAAAAACTTGCTACCCATATTTTTTCTTTTGGCAAAATAATGAATTGGCCGTAAAGCAATAACATCGTCCCATAGCAACGGCATGTGCGTGTAATTTAAACATGACAGATCATCTGTTTGACGTTTCAATAATAGTTTGGAGGTTAATATTTTCGTTCGTCATTTTAATCTTGTATGAGTGTAAGTTAAGTTAAAATACTTTAAAATCCTACTTAACAAATCGAAATACGTAATAAATGTATCAGACACCGACAGAAAAATGTATTAGTTCAAAATAATGACGTCAAAGAAAATCTTCTTTCTTAATTTATTAAAAAATAAATATTTTTTTTAAATTAAATTTATATTTTTACATACGTTTTCAACTTTACTTTAGGTATTTAGTGATAGATATTAGATTTTCAGTACCACGCAAGTAGCCTATCCGAACTGCGAGATAAAAATTTTCCGAACGCAACAAAGCATGTGTGATTATTTGAAAAACGGAAAAACCTATCAAATTTTGCTTTAGTTTACACCCCTGAAGTGGCGGGATGTAATAACCATATCAGTCTGAGATTGCAAATGGTCTATATAAGTACTTACATTGTTTAATAAATAATAATATTTAATTTTTCGGCGCCTGGCGATCAAGGTCGCAATGAACGCCTGAAAGCAACCAAAAATTTAAGTTTTTTTTTTAGTTTTCTTTATTTATTATTCATTAGGGCTCTTACACCCCGATTACAGAATAATATTACAAGCAGTACGAAGAGGTAAAAACAAAATAATAATTATGATTTTTGTTTCTATTTCTTAATTGCAGCGTTATTTGTTCTTTGAAGTTCCATAATATTTTTGCAAAACTTTATAAATTAACGTTTTTACTTCCTTGTACGAAGTAAAGGAAGTATTGTAATTGCGAAAAATTTCGGTTTTGAGATTTCAACGGAAATATCCATTTTGGCCATCCCTGAATTCATTTTGACTAATTTCGTCGTGACGTCTGTACGTACGTACGTGCATACGTGCGTATGTATCTCGCATAACTCAAAAACGGTAAGCCGTAGAAAGTTGAAATTTTGTATTTAGGACTGCTATAACATCTAGTTGTGCACCTCCCTTTTTGGTCATTACATAATTTCTAGAAATGGTACTTTATTTGAAGTCTATCATAGATTTTAATGAAAAACTATCTTAAAATATAATCTAACACTTTTCAAATTTGGTATATAAGACTTTTATGTCAATTGGAATAACAAAGTGGATTTTGGTTAATACAGGCTAACCGGAAGTGGCATATTACCTAAAGGTGTTAACAGTTTTTCTTCAATAAAATGGTTTCATTTTGATTTTAGAAATAAATGCTTCAAATAAAATTTTTAGAGAATTAAATTCTGTGTCTAGCACATCAAGTATTATTAAATTAGCCCTTTGTATAAGCGAGATATGTATATTTAAAACTTATATAATTTTTGGTTTTTGTAATGAAGCTTGCTATGGATTAGGACAAAAAATAACAAAAAAATAAAAAATAGATGCTAATGTAAAATTACGTCAAATATGTGCAATTATATACTTGGGCCTATACTTCATATTGGTCTTGTGTACAAGGAAGTCGTGTGGTGTCCACATCAAATTTTTTACACTATCTATAAAAATTCAGTAATCCGAACAAATCGTTAGTCCGAATACCCCCTTACATTTAGTAATTCGGATTACAGGGTCTCTACTGTAATTGGTTTAATTGTAGTTAAATTAGTGAAAAGAACAGCATTAAACGGGTCAACTTCAATTACGTATGTATGTCTCTAGGCACGTATTCTTAAGTGAATAATACTATATGTAAGTGTTACGTGCGATATAATTGTTTTTTTTTTCGTACTATAAATTCGACAACACGTGTGCGAAATACATGATTTTGCAACGAATCACATACAATGATTTTTCTAATTCCGTTTAGATTTAACATTTATATAACAAAATAGTTTGAATAATGTGTCACTTTTTCGCATTACTGTATAACCAGTCAAAATAGAATATAGTTTGAGAAGGAAAATATAATTTTGGAAAGAAATATTAATTATAAGGTACTACACTCTATATATCCCAGTTGATCCTCACGTCATCAATTTCTGATGCAAGAATTACAAAACATTTATTTAGCATCTTTGCCGTACAGATATATCATATATGAGACTTATTTACTATCTCATTGTCGTCCGTGTTTAGGAGGGGCAGAAGCTATCTCCGTCTAACCAGCGGCAAAAAATGAAATAGAACCTGTATTGTAACCGCAGTAACGAGTGTCATTTTTCAAATATTTGAATTATTTGGATATTCATGTCATTCTGTCATTCATGTGATTAAGGTGATTTTGGCGTCGATAATTTGTGCTTCGTTGTGTGTTGGTAATTTTGTTAATTCTTGTGATTATACATATTGCAAAGACGGTGTTTCTAAGATGTCCGACAATTATTACAACATTTTGCTTTTGGATAATAAAAAAAGATATATTACATCCATTATACTTATATCGTATTTATTCAATTGGTTTATTATTTCTAAATAATTACATATACTTCGAATTTTCGAATAATGAAATTGACATGAATAGGACATACTGTCAGTTTTTACCCGTTTTGATATTTCATCATAATGATTCAATTGCGAAATATGTGTCACTTCGAATTTTGTTGAATAATAATATGCACACAGTAGGTATATATTATATTAGCGAACAACAAAATTATTGCAAATAAAATATTGAAAATGTCAAACATGACAAAGTCCTGTTATACTCCACCTTATATCAAACTAGTAAATTAAATCCCTATAATAAAACCATGGTTACAATATGACGTCATCAATTCCCTCCCTCTCCTGGCAATTTGAACCATATGTTTACTATTGATGACATGGGGACTTTACATAAAAGATATTAGATATAAGAAATTTGCAATAAAAATTTTAAAATCCAAATACTCCCTCGTATTATCCCAAACTCTCCTCTATTTAATGTTGCCAACTGTACCATCCATAACTTCCCCGCACGGGTAACGTAATCCACAACCCGTCAAAGATAGGTGTTCAGTAGCAACTAGGCAGAACTGGACAATTACCCAAATCACACCATACAACGTGTAATATAATACACACACATACACAAACCAACACAATCACAATCATTCGCTCGTAAATGCGTTATTTCCTCGGCAGGATAATCACAGGTGCCAACCTCGCGCAGCTAAACTCCCCACTGCACACTACAGAGAATTCAATCAAGAAAAAACCCTAACAGTTAGAAGTGGATTATGTATTTGGTACGTGGGATCAGTAGGCTTTGGTTTTTTAAAACAAAAAATTGATTTTTTGTTTTATTGCTGTCATTATGAAGTAGCTGTTGAATCAGCAAATGAGATGATAATTCGACCAGCGGTTTTTTAAATTTGAAACGTGATATTATGTACTAATAAGAGGTCTACATGAAGTTTGCTTAATTTTTTTGACTGTAGGAGAAAATTAATTAGTTTTTTACCTCCCGCTACCGTTGGTAAGTGAGATATAGGGATCGTGCTAAAAATCGCATATCGAGATTTTGGTAAATGACCGCGTTTTAAGGTCCCTAGAATCTAATTTTAACATTTTCACGATGATGTCTGTGTGTATGTGTGGATCCTCCACTCTAACTCAAATACTATCATTCAGAAAATTTTGAAACCTTGTATTTCGAACTTTTTCTGTAATGGAACGAGACCATTAGATTTTGATGAAAATCGGATAACCGGAAATGGCACTTTACTAGAAGCTCAAAATAGTTTTTCTTCGAAAAATACCTTTAAATGTTATTTTTCGAGATTAATGTTATTATTAAAGATTATTAATTTTTCTATAAATTTGCATTAATACTTTTTCTATATACATACTCGTATTTTATGGATAAATTTACAAAATTATCTATAATTTAAATCCCAGAGCCTATGCTTTAAACAAACAAAAAGATATTCAAATGTATGTAACCACAGACAAACAGCAAGCTTGCTGTTTTCTGTGATGTAACTGACAGAAATGTCACTATCAAAGAACTAATCATTTCAAAATAATATTAGTAACTTTTTAAAAAGAAAAAAATGAATAGAACAATAGAAAAGGAATTCAATACAGTTTCCAGCAAGTAAATATGTAGGTATGTGTTTAGATCATTAAAAATTAACGATTCACAAAAATGTTTAAGCTAATCCTCATTTTTGGATTACTGAATTCTATTCTATCCCGGTATTTAAAATTTAATCTTCATTTTATTATAGCTCCGGTGGCGCAATGGTTGGAGCTTGGAACAACGCCTCATGTCATGAGTGTTCCCAGGGCTCTGGGTTCGAATCCCACAAAGGTATGGATGTGTGTGAATGAGAACCCACTCTGTAATTGGGATTTAATCCTGTTGAGGGGTTTAAAAAAAAGGTAGTTATTATATTTTAAGAAATAAACTGTCAAAATTAGAGTAAAATTCGCTAATCCTAAAATAAGGATTATATTAATCTTTTTTGTGACTCGGGCTGTAAATGGCGGGAGGTATTATGTTGGCCACTCCAGACTTTTTTATATGAGATTAAAAAAGCTATCAATCTGATGGTGCAGGTCTTAGATGTTCGTAGAAACTACCTATACAGAAAAATAATTTGAATATGAATTAGAAATATTTTTACTGAAGCTTTTTCTTTTTTTAAAGATAAGCCGGTTTATAATTGACTGATCCTCGTGTATTTCTGTAAAAATCTTGCACATTGCCCAGCAAAAGATCAAGCCGGGCCTGTCCATAATTATTGTCACGTATCTTTAATTTTACATTTATTAAATTATTCAAAATTCAAACTCCTTTTAATTTAATCAAAAGTAAATCAAAAGCGACAAGTGGAAACATTGAAAAAAATATCTCACCATTTCTATTACATTTTATGTCTCACTAAAGTATTATGAACTGTTTATTGCTAGGATACGGTGTATATAAACATATCTATAACAATCGGGGCATAATGGGAGGGCATAATATTTCATTATGATCTCATTATAATCCGATCATCGTTTATGGACTTTAAATTAAAAATAATATGAATGGTATATAATGAATTTATTTTCTTTTTAATTATAATTCATTACAATAATAATAAGGATTGATTACAACAATTAATACATGAATTGATTACAACAATTAATATAAGAAAACAGATTTGAAAGCACGACACAGAAATCAATTTTAATTTAATTATAATACTTAAAATTGATTATCAAAAAAACTTTAAAAAGCCATTTACTTTCACCACACATGAAATAAGTCCGTCGAATTGCAGACTGTAATGTTTCGCATTGATTTTTGACAGATGACAGATCACTAATTTTTTTGGGGACGATATTTATCCACGTTTGAATTCATTTTTGATATTATCTACCGTCACATGACACATTTAAAGCCGAACAAGCTCTCTAAAATGTAATAATATTCACAAATAAGTGCATAAGAAATAAAGAACTGAGATCTGTCATGTGATAACGAACCTCAAAATATAATACTTACATCTTCTACAGACTAAAATGGAATAATTAGGAGATCATTTATACGTTTGTCTTCCTCAAAGTATACAGAAACATTCAAAATAAATTCTTTACACCGTTTCGACAAAATATCTTCCGAAACATCAAATTCACCCATTCCACCATATCCAACGATATAAAACGTTGGTGTTTTAAAAATAAATAAATGTTGATAATAAACAAAACAATTAAACAACATCCTTAGCAACGTCAAAGCTTAAGCATTATTGTAATCAAAATTATTATAAATGAAAACTTATTTCACATAATCTAGTGAGACATAAAATCTTGTATGCACCACGAGCGTTACTAGATGATAATGCCCATAGGGCGACATCTATCCCTCGGGCCAAAGGCCCTCGGGCTAGATCCTCGTCGCCCTCCTGGCATTATCATCATAGTAACGCCCTTGGTACATAAAATAAAATACTATTTTAGTTAATATTTAAAAATTAATTTTATTTCGTCCGTTAAAAAAGTGCATGCACTTTCTCATTAAAATGGGTTCATAAAGTATGTAGCTATTTTTCAGCATAATAAAAGCAGAAAGAAAGGTACATTTTTTTAAAGCAAACGCGTGAAAAATACAAATGCTTTGGCAATTTTTTATTCACGTTTATATTGTAAACGAAAAAAAAAGTGTTTGCAATTAAAATAAAACCTACTGCTCGTATGGTCAGACTTTATATTCGTGATATAAAACTATACTTTTAATATTCGAAAAAGACGGCAATTTTCCGGGTGCCTACGGGCGGCAAAATTCTTAATCCGCCCCTGCTCTGCTGAGAAAAGTCCCTTAATTGTAATAGGTAATTTATATTATTATGGTTTAAAAATATTGTGGGAAATGAAAAGAGATCATGTTACAAATTTCAGCATTGATCAATTTTTCTATTATTAGTTGCGATTATTTTTAGCTTCATAACAATGAAAATAGTTTTATTTCTTAAAATAGACTTGTAAGACAAAACATGCAAACAGTTTATTAAAATACATATGACTTGCACATTTTCAGCGCTTCTTACTTTTTGTTACTGTGACTAACGGTATATAGCCGAGAGCTAAATTCAATTACTAATTGCTATTTCCAACGGGAAAACACCTTGCAAATTTCCCAAATAAATCAAAGATATTTACAAGAACACTATTCATCATAAAGACAAGACTACAATTATCAAATGAAAATGAAAGTTATTCTTAGAAGAATAATTATACAAAATAACTGTTATACAAAAAAGGAATTTTTGATTCCTGAATCATGTATTCCATCATTCCGTGAGTCAAGTCTAGACATCTGTTTTTAAATAAAAAGCGAAATTCATAATCCTTTAGTGCAGGACCGAATTTAAAAATTATAAGTCAAGTTTCAGTTTACTCGAAAAGTATAAATGAAAGACGCAAAACTCAGCTAGTGCGCAGTGATTACATAAATGGAAAACGAGTTAAGCACTCATGCCTATATTCGTATCGTAAACACTCGTAAAATTTTAAACGGTTCATTATAGTTTTTATCCAGCAAAAACAGTAAACACTGAAAGAAAAATTGAAATATAATATGTCGTCAATTCTATTTGTAAAAATTTCAACGAGCTGTTTTGAAACATTACGAGAGTTTATGAATAAGTACAAAAAAGTTCGCACTAAATATATAAATAGAAAACCCTATTATACCTTGTTCCATTTAAGCCATTCAGTATTGCAGAGCATAGGGAATAGTATTGACCTCTCTGATTGGCTGAAATTGAAGACAAGAGACAAGTTTAGCCAATGGAATGTCAGCTACTTCAAGTTTGCGCTGTTGCCAGCTCCATCTACTGAATGGCTTAAATGGAACAGAGTATAGATTATTTTTTTAAAAAAAGACGTTGCCATGTAATTTCCTTTATGTTATATTATTTATTTTGTCTATTTCGGTGTTCTTATAGGTCTATAAATGCACTGCAAACATGTCGTTTAGAAAATCTATAAGCGCACTGTTTGACACAATGTATTAATCTATACAATCAGACAAAATTCACAACACAGAATATACAAACAAAGCGCTACCAATATAACTGACAAAAAAATACCAAAACATATTTTTGACGTCATATTTTTTAAAAATCTCATTGTAAAATTACCTCAATAGAAAAAATAGAATAAAAAATCTGGTGTGGCCAACACAATACCTCCCGCCATTTACAGCCCGAGTCACAAAAAAGATTAACCTAATCTTTATTTTTAGATTAGCGAATTTTACTCTAATTTTGGCAGTTAATTTCTTAAAATATTGTCTAATCTAATCCAAGTAACTATCTTTTTTGATAATAAAATGAAGATTAAATTTTAAATACCGGGATAGAATAGAATTCACTAATCCAAAAATGATGATTAGCTTAAACTTTTTGAATCGTTAATTTTTATTACTTTAATACATACCTACATATTTACTTATGCTGGCAACTGTATTCATTTTCTTTTCTATTGAAATGATTAGTTCTTTGACAGTGACATTTATCTGTCAGTTACATACATTTGAGTAAGTGCATAATCAAGGAGTTCTGTTTGTTTAAAGCGTAGGACCCAGGATTTCAATTATAGATAATTTTATAAATTTATCCATAAAATATATATAAAAAGTATTAATGTAAATCTAGAGAAAATTTAATAATATTGAATTTTTATAATAACATTAATCTAGAAAATAGGATTGTTATTTAAAATTTTCTTTAAATTCGTATCGACTAAAAAACGGTAGTTAAATACTAGATTATACAAACAAACAGGGAGAAGTGTATGATCTAATTTCATGCTGAAAATATAACCTCAAAATCTATAAATTGTCATGTTGTTATTTGTTTTCTTTCGAAAACATTAAAAAATATGTGTTTCTTCATCACTCCAAATATTTCGCTTTTGGGCAATTTTGCCAAGTTTCATGTTGCGACTTTTTTTTAAAATGAGGTAAAATGCAAATAACCGACAAATGATAAATGATATGAATTTAGTAACTCTGGAAGATATTGCTGATGTGTGTATGCGTAGTTACATTATTTGACGCTTCACTGTTTATTTTAACAGAAGTCAAGCCACTTCATAAGTCCCAAGCCTGTTATTTTATGGGCTTGACTTAACATTTTCAAGCGGCTTGAAATATTAACCTTGAACGTTTATTTCGAAGATTGAAAAGGGATTTACTAAATTCAAGCGGCTTCAAACGTCGAGAAAACGAAGTATATTTTAAGATTCAACTAAAGTGCCATTTCTGGTATCCGATTTACACCAAAATCTAATGGGCTCTTTGCATACTAGAAAAAGGTCGAAATACAAGGTTACAAAATTTTCTGAATGATAGTATTTGAGTTAGAGCGGAGGATCCACACATACATACACACACCCATACACACAGAGATCATCGTGAATATATTAAAATTGGATTCTAGGGACCTTATAACATACTCATTTACCAAAATCTCGATATGTGATTTTAGTACGATCCCTATATCTCCTTTACCAAGAGTAGCGCACTCGTCCTTTGTGAAACTCGCCTACAGCTCGTTTCCCAAATTTAGACAAGGACGTTAACAGATAGCCTTATGATACTTGTTTTTAGGCACTATTTTAATACTAAATACGTTCCTATTAGTAATTAAATATAGACACATATGTTTTTAAACAAAAAACAGAAATTCTTAATCTGGCGCTGTTTAGCACATGTCTTAACAAATTTTTTATTTTTTTATTATTTTTCCCTGTCGAAAACGGCACATGTTTACCGTACATCTACCATGTGTTCCAGAAATACAAAATAACACTCATTGTGCTGCCTCATTGAACAATGCGAGAACAATAAGCAAGTAATTTAATATTTCGACTTTCGTGCGTACGGGACAATAGGTGCAAACTCGCCAGCCGAAAACAACCCGTATGGACACGTCTGTAAGGCTGGCGGACTGCAAGCACTGCTGCCAACACCCCAAAGTAAAATATATTATTTTTTTCCTGAAAATTGCTGTAATTTCGGTCACGCAATGGCTGTATCCACTTGCGTGCTGAAACCACCACATATTGGAATTAATATTTCTAATTTGTATTGAAAAGTTGTATTGCTGACGAGCAATTTGGCGGTATGTGCGTCAGGACTGTCTATTAGTGAGTGTGTGCGTGTGATACTGTGTATTCTCGACTTGTAAATGTAGGTTGTATATCTACTTGCAATTTAGGTTTGCATTCAAACTTTGAATGCGGTTTTCAAATAATAAAAGTTTTGATTATTTGGTGACTTTAATTTCTTTCAAAGTTTTATTGAATTGCAAGTTAAATGTAAATGAAATTACTAATTAATATTGCATTTTGTTTTTCAATTTAATGATATTTTACCTCCCGCCAATTCTAATAGTATTATATAATAAACTTACATGATACAAACATAAAGTACGAACAAATAAATGTTCTAAGCAATAGTTTTTGTTACTATGTATGAAATTATTTTTTATAGAACATTAACGCACTTAGCTTTAAGTAAAAATACAAGTATGTAGTCGTATTTATTTTTATAGTTATACCTACCTATATGGTATAGGACTATAGGGTTCAAGTGTACCTACTATTTATAAATTTATGCCAAGGTAATTTTCTCTCGGTTTCGGAGACTTTTGTACTTTTTGGCGTATTCTATACATGCTATGTATACTTGTCGAGAGAATAAAATATTATTATTATTTACTTGCAAATAAATCACGAGAAAATATTATTACCTGTTAAGCCGAGCGGGGTAGATACACTTTACCTAGTACCACATAATTGGCTTTAAATGAATTCGATATTAAAAAAAAAATTGACATCAAAACAGCGTTTTTTAGAAAAAATCTGATGTGACCAATACCAAACCTCCTGCTATTTAATTTTTATTAATTTAAATATACATACATATTTAGTTATGCTGGAAACTGTATTAAGATCCAATCCATATATAACTATGGTTCTATTTACTATTTTCTTTTTAAAACGTTACTATTATTAATTTGAAATACATTTGAGATATGAACTGTGTAACAAAGGAGTTTTACTTGTTTAAAGGCTGTAGGCAGTAGGCTCCGGGATTAAAATTATCACTCACATACACATCATCGTGAAAATATTAAAATTGAATTCTAGGGACCTTAAAACGTGCTCATTTACCAAAATCTCGATATGCGATTTTTAGCAATATCCCTATACCTTCCTTACCAAGCGGCAGGTAAAAAATCGTAGTTTCCAAAATTAGGGAATTTGGTGTTAGTTGGTGATACTGATTCTGACTATCTACGATATTTTCTATTTTTTCTCTTTATTACTATTATTTCTTCTCTTTTTCTTATTCTTACTTTCAAATTCAAAATTATATAAAAATAAAATTCTTAACAATCATTTGTGTTCGTTTATTTAGGATCAATTTTACAATTCTTGGATAAACCATTGATATCTTTTTCCTTATAACTGTATTACACTTATCGATAAATCGACCGATTTATTGATCGACTGCGACTTTCAATTTATCGGTACGTGTAAAACAGAAAAATCGATCGATTTATTTACGAAAATAAATCGATCAATAAATTGATAAAATAGAACGAGTTCTATTTTCCGCGATTTTCCGTCGATTTTTTAGGGAATTTTTGGTTACTTTTCTAGTGTCAACTCTATAGTATTTGACATTTCAAACTATATTTAATGTATGCTTGACTCCAAGGTTATAATTACGTATATTCGCTAATTTTACTCATTTTTAACAAGTACGCTACAAGAAAGACTACTCTCCAAAAAACTACAAGAAAGCTGAAGCGCTGCTACATTAAATTCTAACCTTACAAATATATAAAATAATATTAAGAAGTTGATAGTCCTAATTAAAACAAAAATAAATTGATAGAAAATCGTTAAATGTAAGTTCTCAACGACTTGTAAGATAAATTGATCGATTTATCCCTCAATAAATTGAACGATTTATTATTAAGTGTAAAACCGCTATTAGATAAACACAAATATATAGCATCGAAATTATAACTCAAATTGTCAAATTTGTATTAAATGTCAAATCCTGAAGCGATATTTTTCTATTTTGCTAAGGTATAAGTTAACTTTGGTTTTACCAGCAGTTGTAAAATTGGCCTTTAGTGATATATGACATTTGTTATTTTTTGACATTCATAGTCCCCAATCTTAAAAAAAATAAATAAATTGTACTAAACTATTACAACTATTACGCGGAAGAGCTATTAACGAACTCTTTTGGGTGCTGTAAAGCAAAATAGAAAAAACTGTTTTTCAAAAAAATTATTTGTCACAAATTATTGCATTTTAAATAAAGTTTGCGCGTTTCTACAAAAACGTCCTATAAAAATGGCTAATCCAGTAAATTATTTTCTAATATTTAAACTTGACCTTAAGGTAAATTAAGTTAGAGAAATCTATAAGAGTAAGGAAGCTAGAAAAAAAAAATGGACAGGTTGTTTTTATGAAGAGTACTTCAATTTTAGTATGTATAAAAAATATAAGGGTTGTACAATTTTTACTCTAATCTCTAGTTCATAGAAAAGAAGTCTGATTGTAATGTAGCTTGTACGTATATTAAATATGATGTAGTTTAATATATACTAGCTGTGTAAATTCAGTAGGTAATTATGGAAATCTCTAAGAGTAGAGTTTATTGCAGCGGAATTTGATTGGAATGCAGATAAATCTTATCAAAGTCCTCGTGCAACTTTATTAATTGCTTCAACTATCCCTGTCTCATAGGATACTTTGATAAATTACTCTGGTATTCTACTCGCACACAGCAACAGTTGCTAAAAAACTATCCTAATTCAGCAATGCATTCTATCAGAGCGTAATTATATTCCAGAGACAGGAGCATATTTTGAATTGCTTGGATGACTTAAATTGCAAAGAGGAGATATACAGGATGTCCAGGATAATGAGTCTAATATTGAAATGAAGAGATACGAATACGAACAATAATGTTTAAATTAGAGAAAAGTTTCCCCGTTAAGAGGCCATTTTATTTATATATTGTTAATTACGTTACGGTGCTCAGGTATCATTTATATAAATTTAACCAGTAACTCAATGAGAGCAACAATATTTCTTAATAATTTTTTTTCTGTCTTTTAGATTTTGAGTTAAAATTCTTTAAAAATTTACTGCATATTTCGTTACCCGCCCATGCAGAACAAATGGCCGTAATCAAGTAGGATACAAACAGCTCAAAAATTGTCGGTTAACGGTTACACTTGCAGTCACAGTAATTAATAAACGAATCAACGGAACTAACATTTATTATTAATTAATTCGTAATAGTACAATTTTTAAAATAAAGAAATATAATTTTAGATAACAAAATTATAAAGTTGTGTATTAAACCAGGATTTTAATCACCTGTGAATAGTGGAAAACAAGGAGGGGCGAGGTAACGTAACGAGAGGAAGAGCAAAAGCATGGTTATTAGGTTATGAGATGATTATTTATCGTCGATAAATCATAATAGTTTAAATACGTTATTCAAAAAATGTAAGTACAAACTTTTGTCCATTTAAAAGAGGCACATGAGTACCAATAATTAGTCGTCCATTTATTGTTCCCGTCCAAATATGTTTAATGAAAATTTTTACAGCATTTTCATCTGTCGAGATGTGTATTGTGCATAATAAATACGCCTTCCCAAGTAAAGTCAGTCTCATTAATGAACATTATGAGCCATTCCCAAAATTGAAGTCTGTTGTGTGCTGAAAACATAGAACTTTTTGCACATGTTAGAGGTATAACTGTTGCTTTTTTTAAAATTGTCATATGTGACACTCCGTATTGTGATGTGATAAAGATGTACAAGATAAACAAATGTGCGAATATTAAAAACAGAATGATTTGGTGATGATTTGGAATCGCTCCGTGTAAATGTGTTGGCAACTCCATGACACTGTCTTTATGTCAACCGTGGTGTCAAGTAAAATGTAGTACAGATACGAGTAAAAAAATAAATAAATAAACCATATGTAAGTAATTACAATGTCTGTGTATTCGCATTTTGACAGAATTTTACCTTATAAACAAGTTTATTACTAATGTCAAAATTTAATTGCAACAATTGACAGGACTGTCAATTGCTAAAACAAAATTTTTCATAGCTATTGCTACTGCATTCAATTATTAAAAAAATATTTGGAACGACTCGTCAATTTACGGGGTGGTAAAAATGCTAAAAAAATATGTGATTTCGAGAAAAAGTTATTAAGAAATATTGTTGCTCTCGCCGAGTTATATTACTGGTTAAATTTAATGCACTTATTTCATTTGCACCCTGTATAGCGTACTAAGTTCCGCTTTCTGGAGGTAGGTATAAATGACAATTCTTTGTTTAGAATTACATGTTATTTATATTTTTGGACGTTTCGGTAAATTCAAGGATAAAATAAACATTACTTGAAGATATTTGTAAAAGATGCTCACCTGTTTTCGTCCTGGGATCCCTGGGTCCATCCACGGTGACTTTGATCGCTTTGGAATACGTTGCTACTTGGGGAGGGTTGGTTTTCACTGTTATCGTTATTGTGAAGTACTTCCCTGAAAAAAAAATCAACCTCAATTATAACTGGCTAGTTATAATAATTGATAATTCGGTATTCAGACTATTCAACAACATTTTTGCCATTTGGCTAAGAACCGAATAATAGTGACAGCCGAATAGTATTCACCAAATACACTATTCGTTGCAAGTCTATTAAAAAGTCATTAATCGTGACTCAAATAATAGAAGCCATGAATAATTTAAAATATGTATATTTGATTTGGCATAAATAAATTTATGGGGTCTCGTGGCCGCGTGCCTGAGTGTCAGTCGCGAATCTGGGGAACCGGGTTCGATCCCGACCGACGCCAAATATTTCCAATTTTAAATGGCACAAAATTGACCCCTGTGGTGCACTCTCCACGCCAGCAATGGGTGCCCGTGAGGTGATGCCTGGTAAGCGCCCGCACGGTACAAATATTTCATCATTACTGATATCTGTATACAAAGCAGATTGGCACACCCAGCAATGGGTAATAAGCCGTGATGATATATTTATATTTATTTATTTATAAATAAATATAATTTTTTTTAAGTTTTCTTCCTTATTGCTGTTAAGTAGGTAAATGTAAAAAAACAAAATATTTATAATAGTAGTAAAAATTGCTAATAATTTTAGTTGTTATTTTTATCATATATTTATATCGTTAATGACAGTATTTTCCTCGGACTTCATAGTAAGGTGTGATATTTCAAGAGATATTTAATTTAAATTTTATTTTAATATTATTTTTTATTGAAGAAAAATAAGCATTGGGCTCGTCCGGGATTTGAACCCGGGACCTCTCGCACCCGAAGCGAGAATCATACCCCTAGACCAACGAGCCGTTGCTAATTAATCTTTCTAAATTAATTAACGAGTGAGCGATTATGTCCGTGTTTGCCTACCAGAAGAGAATTGTACGATGTCTTGCGGGTATCCCGAAAACACAGCCATGCAAAACTTTTTTCGTAGAATTTAATATTATGACAACAATATGTCTATACATCTATGAACTTTGTATATTTGTTTTGAGGAACAAACAAAAATTGATATCCCAGCAACCTGATCATGAGTATAATACACGTAATCATGATCAGATACGAATACAATTCCACAAGTACATAATTTCAGCCAATGCCCCACACTACGTGGGGTTACGCGTATTTAACAAACTACCGAATAACATAAAAACATGTAATACTGTTTACACATTTAAGAAACGGTTAAAATCATTTTTAATAGAAAGAGCTTTCTACAGCTTAGAAGAATACTGGCAAACATAACTGCTGTGATACGAGTTTTATTTATTAAAAGGTTTCATTACTGTATGTATTTTATGTACGTATGTATTTAATAATTTAGAAGTATCTATAAGATATAAACAATAACCTAACCCCAAACCTAATATTCAAATCCCATCTACATCACATCTACGCATCTCCCACAGCTTTGGGTGCTACTTGTTAACACACCTAATAATTTCCTGAGGTTTGCTGACCGCTAATTGCATTTCTGCTGGTTTGTCATGTGGCGGTTCTGGCGCAATTATGAAAATATCGTAATTTAGTTATTTTGCATGGGTACCTATACATTTGCTGGAACACAGCACTGGCCATCGCGAAGATCGGGTGTTAGTCGGTATGCTGTACGCTGGTTGTTGTCCCAAGCCCGCCGGGGGATTCTTTAAATTTTGCAAGTTTTGAGAGAAGTTTTGAATTTTGTCAATGTAAATGAGATAAATTGGTGTAAAGAATTTTAAACATAATATGCCAATTGGGCACTTACTCGTATAAATTTGTTTCAGATTTTAAGGAGCAAGAATATTTTTAAAGTAATGATTATTTTACATATTTTAGTATGAATATTTAAAGATTATTGATGGTGCATACAGATTTTTTTTATTAATGAGTATTTATAAATTTATCTGAGAGAAATTTTAACAAGATATAATTAGGCCAGCATATTTTTGAAATTAATTTTTAACAGAATGCCACAAATAACGGGCCCTATAAATGGGGATCTTGCAACCTATAAGATATCCCTTTGATATGTCGGTTAAATGAGACAAAATTACCCTACTGGGAGACTATTTTAATAACGTATCTACTGTTGTTAGGAACAAAATGTATACATACATCCAGAGCTGGGCAAAATACCGAAAAGTATTACTTGAAGTACAAGTACCAAGTATCTTGATCTTTCTTGAAGTACAAGTACTTTTTACCTTCCAATACCCTTGGTAAGGAAGGTATAGGGATCGTGCTAAAAATCGCATGTCGAGATTTTGGTAAATGACCACGTTTTAGGGTCCCTAGAAACCAATTTTAACATTTTCACGATGCTGTCTGTGTGTATGTATGTGTTTGTATGTATGTATGGATCCTCCACTCTAATTCAAATACTATCATTCAGAAAATTTTGGTACCTTGTATTTCGAACTTTTTCTGTAATGGAAAGAGCCCATTAGATTTTGGTGAAAATTGGATAACCGAAAATGGCACTTTATTAGAAGCTCAAAATAGTTTTTCTTCGAAAAATACCTTTAAATGTTATTTTTTAGAGATTAATCTTATTATAAAAATTAAAGATCATTAAATTTTCTATAGATTTTCATTAATACTTTTTCTATATATTTTATGAATAAATTTATAAAATTACTTATAATTTAAATCCCAGAGCCCAGGCTTAAAACAAACAAAACGCAGTTATTCAAATGTATGTAACTGACAGATAAATGTCCCTATCAAAGAACTAATCATTTCAAAATAATATTAGTAACGTTTTAAAAAGAAAAAAGTAAATAGAACAATAGAAAAGGAATTCAATACATTTTCCAGCATATGTATATAAGAAGGTATGTATTTAGATTAATAAAAATTAACGATTCACAAAAATGTTTAAGCTAATCTTCATTTTTGGATTAGTGAATTCTATAGCAACGCCTCATGTCATGAGTGCCCTCGGGGCTCTGGGTTCAAATCCCACAAAGGCATGGATGTGTGCGAATGTGAACCCACTCTGTGTGTAGAAATGAAAAGTCTCGCATAGCGATTTCAATGTTATTTTTTTAATACTGCTATATCTCTTTACCTATTCATTTTAGTGCAAAAAGGGTAAGAATATAAGTTGTTCAGAAATTAAAAAGGCGTCCTACAAAGGCAACTTACTTACATAATCATTCATATTTCACGAGATATTAAATAAAATTAAATATTCTTTTTAAAAATAATTAAAGAGTGCTTTGAAAAATGAAACAACTTAAATAAAATATTCTCTTTGATATTTGTTGTATAATTCCGAACACATTGAGTTTATACCCAAAAGAAAGCCTACGCTTTAAACAAACACAACTCTTTGGTTACACAGTTCAGATCCCAAATGTATGTAAATGACAGATAAATGTCACTGTCAAAAACTAGTCATTTCAAATTTAGTAACGTTTTAAAAAGAAAATAGTAAATAGGACCATAGTTATATGGAATGGATTTTAATACAGTTTCCGCAATAACTAAATATGTAAGTATGTATATTTAAATTAATAAAAATTAAATGGTGGGAGGTTTTGTGTTGGTTATTATTTTTACCTCTCACTAAGAGAGGTATTGTATTCATGCTAAAAATCGCATATCCAGATTTTAATGATTAAGCACGTTTTAAGGTCCCTAGAATCCGATTATAACATTTTTACGATGATGTCCGTATGTGTGTGTGGAGGTGTGTGTGTGGATGTTGGATTCACTATATCTCAAATACTATAAGACTTAAGACATTTTTAAGTACGGATTCCAAAATCTAACAATAATGGGAAGAGTCGAGTCAGTTTTGGTAACAATTGGACAACCGAAAGTAGTAGTTACAAGAAAAAAATCATCTAAATATTATTTATCGAAAATTTATGTAAATTCTTATATTAACGAACGTTAAATTCTTTATTCGATAAATATAAATTCATTATTATATCTTTTATAGATTTAGAGATAAAGAAAGGCATATAAAATAATTTGATGTAAAAATCTCAGATCAAACTACTACAAGGCAAGAAATTCAAATGTTTGTAAATGACACATAAATGTCACTGTCAAAAATATTTGTATGCCTCTGTCAAAAATATTTGTACATTATTATGAAGATTATGAACATAAAAAAAGTCAACAACGCAAAAGAATATACGTAAAAAAGAATATAAAAGGAATTTTCGAAAAAATGACGAATATAAAGAAAAAGAAAAGGAAAGTAGAAAAAGAAAATTTCAGGATATTGAATATAAAGAAAATGTATGTATTGTACATAATTTATTTTAAAATATCCCATAGATTTTGCAAATATATGTGAGAATTATTTTGTAGTGAGACATGAATATATGTATTTGTATTTAAAAATATTTTTCGTTTTATGCGTACAACCAGGTAAAATATCTGGCGAGAGGTTATGTGTTGGCCACATCAGATTTTTTTATAATACTTTTCAGTAAAGCTAAAGGTAAGTACTATATTTTTCATACGACTATTTGTAAATTTTATTGCAATTATATTTTGTTATCTACTAAACCTTTATCATATAAGATAATACCTAAAAATATAATTGACGGTTTATAATCGTCCATATAATGTATATAATTCGGGGTTTTAAATCCACCACAGATAAGAATGTGGAATAAAAGAATGCAAAGAGGAATAAAATGAAAAAACGACTGATTTTTGGATCGATATGAGGTTAAATCGCCACATCCGAAAGTGAACTAGATAATGGCAGTTTCGGAAACCACAATTTCCACAGTTTCATAGGAATTTTCTACCACAACCGGTAAAATTGATATCAATGAATATACAGTTCTGCTTAAATGAAAATGTGATTAATGCACAAAGTCACGAACATCTAGCAACCAAATGTGTGTCAATAAGCAAGTTTCCACATTTCTAAAGAGTGACATACAGATTGCCTAAGATAACATGTTCAACACGAAGAAAAACTACAGTGTCTGTATATTCAACTGCTCGGACAGAAGTCACACCTTTCACCTAACTGTCTGTATATTTATGTAACTAACTTTCTCCTTCCACAGCCTCAGTATCACCAACTATCCGTATGCCACAATTCTTCAACACCAATCCCAAGTATCCACTCAAACTCGCTTTTACTGTACTTTTATACCTAGCTTCACAATACTCGTCAACACTACCGAGTATTCACATCCACAGCTATCCCAGTATACCAGTAACTTTATTGCATACGCTCACTAGGATACTGCTGTGCTTCTCAAACTCACTAACACTCTATATGAATATCTCTCTGTCTCTGTATGCAACTAACTAGTGATGCTGAATGCGAGACCAAGACCAAGATTGGAATGATCTTGGTCTTGCATCGATGCCCTCAGTCTTGGTCTTGATCTTGTTTTTACACTGCGTGTCTTGCTCTTGGTTTTGGTCTTGCTGCAAGAGTTTTGTAGTCTTGCTTTTACTTACACTAAGTTTAATTTTCCGATATTCCATAATTTAAAATTTCAAAGATGGTTCAAAGCTAGCGAGTATATTATAGAAAGAGAGAATATGGTAAAAATAATGGTTAAAAGACAAAAATAAATTCAAGTACTATCTACATATTCATATTCCATCGTAATGTTAAGTCAAGATTACACGACTACATTAAATACTGGTTTTTATTTCAGATTTGAATGAAATATGAAACAATACTGTACCTATTTTAAATTATTAAATTATAAATTGATTAAATTTTATAAATTCTACCGGTACTTTCAAGTGTTCTAAAGCATATGCGTCACTACCTAATTTCAAAAGAATATAACAAAATTCAATATATGGCCGGTTTTATAAACGCCCAAGCAGAGCTGGGAGTATCTTACGAAAAAAGATACACGATGATATCTAAGATACTTTTAATATCTTAGATACTTTATCTTAGATACTTCCTATCTTATAGGTAATGTATCTTAATTTTAAATACTTTTAAAAATTATCTGTATCTTTTATCTTAAAAATGTATTTTAGATACTTCTAAAATATTTAAGATACTTTTTTTATTTTAGATACTTTTAATGCATTTAGATACGTTTAAAGTATCTAGATATTTTAAGGTATCTAATGGCCGTATTATGGTCAAAACTGTAAGTCTTAAATCTGTAAATAATGAACAAAATCGCAACGAAAACTGCCACTCTTATGGATAATTTCATATTAATTAACAAAAATTGATGTATTTTTGTCAGTTTTTCCACAGATTTAAACTTACAGTTTTGACCATAATACGACCATAAATGCAGTTTTTATTAATAAAAATATTATTTAGCTTGTTCAAACAAGACTAGTGCGTAGTAGAAGGCTGTAGTGCATCGTGCTTCCTTTCTCATTAGTCCTGTGAAGATTTTTGTTTTTTGTATCACATCAAAATATCACATTTTTTAAAATGTGTTAATATATTTTAAAAATTTATTCTTAAGTATATGCACATTTTCAATTACCCATTTAAAATATTTTTAAGGTACGTGAAAGATACTAAGGACATTTTAAAAGTACCAAATTTATTTTTAGGTATCTAAAAGTATCTACATATTTTAAGATTATCTAAAATACTATAGTATCTAAGATACTTTAAGAGTATCTAAGATATTTTAGGAGTATCTAAGATATTTTAAGAGTATTTAAGATATTTTAAAAGTATCTAAGATAATTGAAGCGTATTTAAGATATTTTAAGAGTATCTAAGATATTTTCAAGTATATATCTAAGATACTTTTTAAAAAGATTTGTATCTTAAAAATTTACACTTAAAGTATCTAGATATTTAAGTATCTCTAACAAAATTTATGTAAGTATCTTACAAAAATATCGAAGATACTTTTTCAAAGTATCTATCCCAGCTCTGCGCCCAAGTAAATTTACTGGGCACTTAATTTAATGAAATCAACAAAATTGAATTAGTTTTCATGTTTTTATGACATTAATGTCCGGTTGCAGCGCTGACACTTAAATTTTATGCCAGGCTTAAACAAAAAAATGCGTATCGAAATTTTGACAGCAATAATAAATTAGTCATTTGACATATTGTTTCGATACGATATTGTCAGTTTAAGGAACGCTTAACATTTAAGTGTTAGCGGTGCAACCAGCCATTAAATCATAGCTGTCAAAAAAATTGTGTTGCGTTTGTCTGTTACATTAAATTTACTTGGGAAGTAAATTTAAGTGGTGCTTTATAAAACCGGCCCATAGTAATAAATATTGTGAGAGGAATGGAAAGATGGAAAGAAAAACACATAATAATCGATTAGGCATATATAAACGAAAAAATATTTATTCAAGTTAAACAGAAAAGAAAAACATTGTCCGCATTTTAATAGTTGTTGTGTATTACATTAAAATTGTAGATGTTTCGATTTTAACTTTTTAAGTTGCAAAACTTGTTCTTGCAGGCTTAGTCTTGGTCTTGGTCTTGCAAGTAAATAGTAAGTCTTGGTCTTGTTCTTGCATTTCTTGCAAGACCAAGACAAGACTGATTTTCAGCATCACTACAACTAACTCTCGAGCATAGCTGCGTCCAGATCCAAAAGGTGTCTTTTAAAATTACCTTGTGGGAGAAGTCGAAACTAGCGCCCTACAATCCGCCAGAAAATAATTATCGTTTCAGGCAATTTTGAATAACTTTAAATAATAAAAATAAGATTTAAATACTTTATTTAAATTTACATGGTTCATTCAGACGCGCTACGATAAATTTGAATGCTGGGTGGCCTTTTACATTCTTGAATGCATACAAATAGTACAAATGTCATGTACACATACTATATATCACATTCATAACACATACAAAATATAGAATATGTAGGTACATTTTTATGTAAGTGAACTTATTTTATGTTCCATTTTAGCGTACAAAGCAAAAATATGTAGTACTGTCTGTAAAAATATGAAGCTAACAAGTCAACGTCCAGGTAAATGTCTGCGTTACTTTTAATATATCACCAGGGATGAAGTTTACGAGCATGTATGTCTCTGCTGACAGCTCGTTCAGCCATTTCACTCATTAGTTTCACACATTTTTATGAACATTAATAGTTTTCAATAATTTATGATTTTTCATTATTCATAGTTTTCAGAAGACAAGTTTTTAAAGTGGCAAAAAATTCATTTAGTGCTACTCTGAATATTTAAAGTATGGCCAAAAATCTAAAATACTCGAGTTTTTGTAGAATAAAGCCTTATTTTTACCTTCCGTCACCTTTAGGTAAGGAAGATAATGTCTTTGGTAAAAAAAAATCGGTGGTGAGTTTTTGATGAATGTGTGACAAAATTTTCTGATGCGATAACTCTAATACTATAATTTCAAAAATTATAATTCTTTCGTATTCCTTTTCGTTACATCCATGTGAAGAGCTAATTAGATTTTGGTTATAATTGCTCAACCGAAAGTACCCTCATTTGAAGATTTTAAGTTTTTTTTTTTTTTGAAAAACAATGTTAAATATCATTTTTCACATTTAATGTTAGTCTAAATATTTAAGAATATTTTATTCTCTATACGATTTGAATGCATTTTATACTTCATATTAAATAGATTCAAGGTGCATTCACAAATGAAAATTAGGTTCATAATTTTTGTTTAGGTTTAAGTAAGTCATTCATAATTGGAAGTTTAAATTAACTATAATTTAGTTTTGATTGTACAGACATCTATGTAAATGTGAAGTAAGATTAAAATATCGGTAGAGCAGTACCTACTTAACAGATACCCGTGCGACGTGAAACTGTTATTCGTTTGGCATTATTGGTTATATTTCAGATATTCCGTTTTGGCAGTCTCCATGATCTTCTTGCATTTGTTTTAAAAAAGCCGAATCCACCAAGTGGATACTAAATAAAGATGGGTGTATATAGCTACATCATTTCAGACTCGTTCTCATTGGTGAAGTTTGTGACGTCAAACTAAATCATTAACCTAAAGTTTGGACCTTGCAGTGTTTAACTTTATGATTTGGATTTAAGGTGCATTCACAAATGAAAATTAGGTTTATGGTTTTTGTTTAGGTTTAAGTAAGTCATTCATAAACGTAAGTTTAAATTACCTGAACATTAGTTTTGATATGTACAGACATCTGTGTAAATGCTTCAAAAACAAGATTAAAATTTCGGTGAAACTGTCATTCGCTTGGCATTATTGGTTATATTTCAGCAATTATGACGGTACCTGTAGAGTTAAAAAATTATAAAGAAATTAAATATCATTAGTCAGTTATACTACAACTCTGGAAACAGCTGAAAAAAAGAAGAGAATTCTGATTGAAAGGTGTCAGTGTCAAGTGCAGTTGACACTATGTTTGTGTTATAATTTTACTGGAAATATAGGATCTTTTGCTAGAAACTTTCTGTATGGAATTTGTATAAAATACATACAACTGCCCTACAACTGCCTTCAGGTAATGTATAAGAAATAGAATCTTTTGCAAGGAACTTTCTGTATGACATTTATACAAAATACATACTGAAGGAAGGTAATGTGCTAGCCACATCAGATTTTTTTATCTCGCTATTGGATCTGAAATTCCTATAGTAATTTAATATCTAAAGGTACATAAAATTTCCTTCGCGAACTATTCCTGAGATTATAGTAACTTTGTTAAAAAGCTGTTATTAGATGCGGAAATTATACTTATGGTTTATAAGCTTACTAAAGTAATACAAAGTATATACTTTAAACATACTCGTATCATCCCGCTATTATTAATATTAACAATAATAATTGATCATTTTTTTCCAGCGAGCTGCAAAGTGACACAATATGGCGTGTTATGGCCAATGCGAGTGGCATCTGTCACATCAGAGGTTTACGACACCGTCGCTTGTCTTTCGGCACTTTTATTCCACGCCTTTTGACGCCTTTACGAGCGCCTTGAAATCGGACGCGGTGTTCATAACGCACCATCTTCTGTGTGTTGACAGCCTGTAGTGTTTTAAACTGGGAGGTCCAAGACAATTGTTTAGATGTTTAATAGTTGGGTAATAAATTTAAAGTGGAATTGAAATGGAAATATGGATCATTGTAATACAAATTATTTTATTTTATAGTACTTCAGACTTTGTTGTAATTAGTATACAGTTAACTCTGAGAAAATTTTGGCATTAATTTCTTGATATATAAATAAATAAATAAATAAATATATCATCACGGCTTATTACCTATTGCTGGGTGTGCCAATCTGCTACGCAGATATCGGTAATGATGAAATATTTGCACCGTGCGGACGCTTACCAGGCGTCACCTCACGAACACTCATTGCTGGCGTGGAGAGTGCACCACACGGGTCAATTTTGTGCCATTTAAAATTGGAAATATTTGGCGTCGGTCGGAATCGGACCCGGATATATATATATATATATATATATATATATATATATATATATATATATATATATACAGGCTGTCTCACAACTCGCGCCCCAGAGCGAATGAGGAAACATGAGACAGCACTCGGATGTGTAATTTCGAAGAAAAAAAATCTAGCTTAAAAGATATTCGAGAAAAGACGTCTTAAAATTGACCAATCAGAGAACTACACCTTTAACATGTGTTTGCCGTAATTCTACGTTACTAGGGTTTTATACAAATTGAATCTTCTTTAAAATGTGTGGGCGACAGTAGTTTTCGAAAAATGTCAATGTCAAATTAAATTTGACAAGGTGAATAAAAAAAGATAAATTCTTACCCTGTATTCAGCCGCTGATTACTTAGAAATGATTATAATTTTCGGAGAATGTGGACGTAACGCCAGAGAGGCAGCACGAGTCTATTCGGAATGTTGCATTGTACGAGTATATATATATATATATATATATATATATATATATATATATATATATATATACAGGGTGTAAATGAAATAAGTGCATTAATTTTAACCAGTAATGTAACTCGATGAGAGCAACAATATTTCTTAATAACTTTTTTTTCTAAGTCTTTTAGATTTTGAGTTAAAATTCTTTAAAGATTTGCTGCATATTTCGTTACCCGCTCATGGAGAACAAATGAGCAGCTGCCATTCAAGTGGGATACAAGCAGCTCAAAAATTGTCGGTTATCGGTTACACTTACAGTCACAGTAATTAATAAACGAATCAAGGGAAATAACATTATTATTAATTAATACGTAATAATACAATTTTTAAAATAAATAAATTTAAATTTTGGATAACAAAATTATAAAGTTGTGTATTGAAACAGGCTTCTTATCTTTACCTGTGAATAGAGGAAGACAAGGAGTGACGGGGTAACTAGAGGAAGAGAAAAAGCATAGTTATTAGGTTATGAGATGATTATTTATCGTCGATAAATCATAATAGTTTAAATACGTTATTCAAAAAATGTAAGTACAAACTTTTGTCCATTTAAAAGAGGTACATGAGTACCAATAATTAGTCGTCCATTTATTGTTCCCCAAACATTTTTTAATGAAAATTTTTACAGCATTTTCGTCTGTCAAGATGTGTATTGTGCATAATAAATACACCTTCCCAAGTAAATTCAGTCTCATGAATGAACATTACACTCTAAGAAATATCGTCCGTGTAAAGTAACCAAATCGATTGGTGAAGTAATTTGGTGTTAATTTTAACACATAAATAAGTACATTTTTCGTCCGTGTTAAAAATACGGTTTAGTTAAATTTTGTCCGTGTTATTTTAATAAATTTCAAATATGTTAACCACATATGGAGTAAATGAGATATATTACTCAAAAATATGGTTACTTTTAATTACCAACAATTTTTTGAGTTACTTATGCTCAACTTAGTGTACATTTGCACAATACGGTGCTGAAACTACACTATATTTCGTTATATGTAAAATAACACTCAACGCTGTTAATATGACGTGTATTTACTACAAGCAGCGATCAAATCAGCATCAGCACCAAAGTGTGGATTGTGCAACTGTGATAATGTGATATACCTACATATTCTTGGTTTGATCTGTAAGATGTACGAACGTGTTTATTGCTACAAAAGTGTTATTACATACTTCAAAATGGATATACCATGTGATATAAAAATGAATAGTGTGGTTTTTTTATACCAACTAACTCCCTCGTGCCAGAAATTATTGATTGTTTGTATAGAATATATTTTGTTTAAACTCTATAGCCACTAAAATTGCAAAATTAGATGTGTCTGAAATGACTTTAATATTTTTAAATATTTGTTTGTACAAAGAACCATATGAAAGCTTTCATGTTCCGAGTTCCGATGGAAATTATATTATTAACATATTTTTGTACAACATAGATATTGACCAAATATAAGAGTTATTTACTTATGTATTTTTTGATATAATAAAATTATATTATTTATATTTCAATGATATCCTTATTTGCCTTATTTAACACATATTCTGTAAAAATTACTCAAATACGAGTAAATGAATACACCAAGAGGTGCTACTGAAACGCGTACTTTACACTATTTAGTGTAGAAGGTAATTAACTCGTACATTCAATTAAAATACGAATTTCAGTGTAAATTTTAACACGCTCTCATATTTTTAACTAAAATTTTTGTGTTAAATATTAAACCAGTTTCCAGTGTACTTTTTAACCAAACAGATACTTTGTTAAAATTACACGTAATCTGGTGGACCTCCTGGAACCAATTTTAGTGTTAAAATTGGTTAAAAATTTCTTAGAGTGTATGAGCCATTCCCAAAATTGAAGTCTGTTATGTGCTGAAAACATTGAACTTTTTGCACATGGTATGGATACAGATGTACAAGATTAACAAATGTGCGAATATTAAGAACAGAATGATTTGGTGATGATTTTGAAACGCTCCGTGTAAATGCGTTGGCAACTCCATGACACTGTCTTTATGAGAACCATGATGTCAAGTAACATGTAGTACAGATACGAGTAAAAAATAAATAAATAAACCATCGGTAAGTAATTACAATGTCTGTGTACTCGCATTTTGACAGAATTTTACCTTATAAACGAGTTTATTACTGTCAAAATTTAATTGCAACAATTGACAGGACTGTCAATTGCTAAAACAAAATTTTTCATAGCTATTGCTGCTGCATTCAATTATCACAAAAATATTTGGAACGACTCGTCAATTTACGGGGTGGTAAAAATGCTAAAAAAATATGCGATTTCGAGAAAAAGTTATTAAGAAATATTGTTGCTCTCGATGAGTTATACTACTGGTCAAATTTAATGCACTTATTTCATTTACACCCTGTATATATATATATATATATATATATATATATATATATATATATATATATATATATATATACATACAGGATGGTGACTTGGACGCAGCATAGGGATTTCAATGGTAAAATCTTAATGTGCAGTTATTTGCTACCCTAATTATTTTAGAGCAAAATTGTATTTAGGTTTTTGCTACAGGAAAAAATACTGCATCCGAATATGCTAATGTTTATAATTTTTCAATCTCCGGAACCGTAATTATAGTCGAAAACAACAATAACATTTTAGCAAAAATCATTGATGCCATGGAACAAAAGCACAAAAATCTGTCACTACTTAAAGAAATCTTAAATTTCGTTCCCGTCAAATTACATTGTTGTAATCAACTTTTACATTGTTGTCATCAACACAACACTACAATAAAGGTGTGTTCTTTATCCTTCTAATAATTTTAAACGTCAATAATATTTGACAGATGTTTGCACTTTTGTTTAAAATGAGGAAAATGAAAACATCTTTATTGTAGTTGATGACAACGATGTAATAGTTGTTGATTACAACAATGTAGTTTGACGAGAACGAAATTTAAGATTTCTTTAAGTAGCAACAGATGTTTGCGCTTTTATTTAAATTTTTGTTCCATGGCATCAATGATTTTTTGCAAAATTGTTTTTATTGTTTTCGACTATTTTTACGGTTCCGGAACATGAAAAATTATAAACAATAGCATATTCGGAAGCAGTATTTTCTTCTGTAACAAAAACTTAAATACAATTTTGCTCTAAAATAATTAGTGGAGCAAATAACTGTACATTAAGATTTTACCATTGAAACCCCTATGCTGCGTCGTCCAAGTCACCATCCTGTAAATATATAGTTACAGATACCAATGGTGGCCCTGATATAAAAAACAAAAAAACACTCTGTCTGTATGTAGTTCGGTAAATAGTCGTCTGTCCAAAACAATTTCACGTTTCGTAATCTATAGATATATTTTGGAAACTTTCAAAACTGTCGTGGAGACATCACCACATAGATTCACACATACGTAATTATTAAATTTTTTATTTATCTATCTATTTATTGATAGCCTGTGATTTTTAAATAAACGGTCAGCAAATAACCATTTGCGGTTTCTAAAACATGATTAACATTTTTACATATCCATATCCGAGTCCATATCATATAAAATTGTATTTGACACATATAAATAAAATGAAAAAATAAATTAATAATCTGTAGCCACAACTCCAATATATATCATTAATTATCCATCAATTACATTTTCCCAATTGTTTTTATATAGAAAAAACATCAATTGCAGCATCCCAATTAACAATTACATTTAAACCAAAAATAACGAATTTTTCGCTGGGTTGGAAAAATAGAGAATAAATCAACCACAACAGCACAGTTCGATAGGGAATTCTTCAAATAATAAACTAGATCCAAATGAAACATCCAAACCAGAGACCGCAAGCCATCAGTACAGCCGTGAGAAAGAGATAGAAGCATCACCGAAAATTAATCGCAACAAGTAGAATGATTCCGCTTCATTTCAAATAGACAATTACATGAAATCTGTCAAGTTGACATGTGATGATGATTGCTGGCGAGCGGACAATGAGGCGATGCTTTAAACAAGGACATACAGAATTGAAGAATGAAAAGTATTTTTATTTTATTTTGATGAGCCCGTTAAGCTGAGTTTTGTGAAATGATAAATATGTATTACTCCAATGACAATGAGATTTGTATTTCTTAATTTGATTTATGTAGTAATTTACTAAATTTATCCCGATAGTTTCAACCCGGTTTAAATTCGACCCGGTCGAATTTCAAGGTCGAGTGAAGGCGATGTGCACATTTTGAGCGTCAACGCCTCTAACGGCTACGGCTACTTTGGTGTTTTTGGGTACCTAATAAATTTTGACATTTCGAGAAAGTTATACAATTTTATTTTGAGTGTTTGCTGTTGTATATGAATATTATTCGTCATAGTACATTAAAATGAATAAAGAAATTATTTAAAATGTTATATGTGATTCAAAAAAGTCAAAATACCAGCGAAGGTACTGTGACAGAAAATATAATTTTTCTTATAATATGTGTGATTTCTGTAAACCATTTTATCATACTTAGTTTTATATTATAATTTATAATATTAGTTAAATATTGTGAGATGCAGAATACATGGAAATTGCGTTTAAAGAGTTGGAAAACTTGAATGATTGAAAAGAAGAAAGTTTCTGCATATCACGATATCAGTGGATGATGTTAGCATCTTTCTTTTATGTTCGCAATAAATGAAGAAGATTCTTCATTGAAAATATACCAGGCTCTAAGTGTAATCAATTGTACAAGCTCGGAAAAGAAAATACACGAAAAATACGAACCATGTGAATTTCTTTCCTTAACATTACATGTACAACATCTATAATAAATAGACGAATTATGTCAAATATAGACTTCTATTTCATACAACTGCAAGTATTATACAATTTTAAGACAATTTTCTGCTTCTTGTATTATATCTTGTTCGAATATTAACTTAAGAAACACATTTTTATATAATTCATTATTGCAATCAGACGACCATTGTTGGAATATTATTCATACGATAAGTATCTTTTACAATGAAAAAATATGTATACCTAAAAGAATTTTTCATGCTAGTAGAAGATATCTGATGAAAAGTTATTTTCTTATACATCTGTTCCTCATATAACTTTCTAGGAAATTTATAAAATTTGATTCTTGAATCGGTAATTTTGTAAGAATTATTACATCCCCCACTGCATCACACAATATTTGACGTCCTATCATTCGCATTCATTGCAGATATTTTATAAAATAGAAATTGCAAAATTATTCTGACATAAAACATAACCTTGCTATGCTTTAATGAGTAACCATTTTTTCATTTTTGTCCACTTTTGTGCACACCGCCTATATTAAACATGGAATTGGCGGGAGGTCATGTACACCTCTCGTCATGTGCTGGCCAATCAGATTTTTATTTTTATTACTATGAAACTTCCTTTTAAAATACTTTTAAAAAAATATGAAACCGGCTCATTATCCAATGATTTATAGTTTCACTTAACAATACACGAAATTTTCTGACCCTAACGGTCTAATTCTCTAAGCAAAATTGTTAAAATTAACAACTATTTTCAGTTGTTAATTTCAATTTCAGTTGCTAAGTTCAAAATCCCAATTCACTATTACATCAAGTTGCTAAAATTTAACAACAATTAATCGTTACGTCGAGTTGTTAATCTAGCAACTGCATTTCTCTCGTTGTTAGTATTGAACAATCGTTGGTAAATGGTTTTTCTTAAAAATTTTGTGTTAGGAAATAAACTTGTACTAAAAATAGAGGGACGACAGCAAAGGTAAACTATTTACAAACTAATATATACAAACATGCTCAATAATTATATACATTTTTAAACAAGATTTTAGATTTATGTAAAGAAATTTGCGAGATGTTAGTAATCCATTCCCGATCCTGATGTCGGGAAAAAAATATCTACAGAGATATTCAAACTGAGCAAGTGTCGTTTAATTCGTGAATTGGATGGTCTCACGCTTCAAGTATACTGAGGCCCGAAGGTCTCATGTTACAAGATGAAGAGTTTACATTTATTCCAAATTTAAATATTTTAATTCCTAATATTGAACAAATTTTCAGATTCTCTCCCGAAAGGATCTAAATTCAATTTCTTGAAATTTATTTTCGTTTATCTTAAACATTTAAATTTAAACAGCCATTTCAACAATGTCAAATTTGTATTATTTTTACTGTAAAAACTCCTAGATGATGATCATGCGTCATTCCTGATGATAAGATTCTTGAAATATCGAAATCGATCGCATAGAATTGAATAAACATGTATACTAAACTGGAGAACTTCATCAAATTCTCCCAACACTTAATTTCTACGCCTAGCTATGGGTCTTATAAAGAAATTACAGGGCAAAATTTCAATTTTTCAATTCAAACAACCATTTGCAAAATTTCCAACTAGCAGTTATTAAAACTGAAATGTAAAACTAGCTTGTTATTTAATTACTCCAAAATCATGAAATCTGCCATCAGAGAATAATGTTCCGCGGAACATCTTGCACCCCAAATTTTCTTATCACTCATTATTAAATACTTACACGTCAAACGAATCAAAATCTGTCATTTTAGGTTGTGAATAGAGTAGAAATATATACAAATATTGAGAATCGACATGCCTTATAACTCACTTGTTAATAACTTCACTGCTATATTTAACAACGATTGTTCAGAACGACCATTTATAACAATGTCGTTAATTATGTATTTACTGAATACCAATTGAATGACAGTTGTTACAAGAGTTGCTAAAAATCGTTGTTAAGTCTGAGTTGTTATGTAACGACTATGTTAACAACTATCTTAGTGAATTAGGCCGTAACTACCGTGTTATACGAAATATTATTGTATTTCATTCGGTGTACAAAAGTTGTAAATTAAAAACTTTATTAATTATTTGCTAAATATAAAAAATGAAATATCCATCCATGTCCATTTCACGATTTTGACGAGTGAATGACAACCGTTACTGCCGCTACATAGTGATAGTGATTCACATTGTATTGGAACGGCCACCCCGTGGATTTATTAATCCTGTTCGATGTCCCCTGTGGAGGGTGACCCGGGGATGCATAGGGGATGCATTTCGATGTAATGCTAATTATGGACTTTACATTTTTACTTCCATTTTTGATCGGTACAAAATTTGTCATAATTGTTTCGTTATAATCATTTCCCGCAAAAGCATAATTGTCGAAAAAATAGAATGGCAGGTAAATAATAATTATTCTCTTTATTTAATGTAGAAATGAACAGGAATGTGCTTTGTCTAATTAAGGTCCCTACATTCTGCAGGGGATCTGTGTACAATAACGCAAATATTTAGTACATGGGATAGGGTAGTGTTCGAGATTATTATCGACCCAGATATCAAAATATAAATATATATCACGGCTTGTTAGTTGTTACCAACTGAAAAGTGTGATAATCTGCTTTTTATTCACGGATTTCGATCTGTCTTTTCTTTCTATGGGGTCTCGTGGCCGCGTGCTTGAGTGTCTGGTCGCGAATATGGGGAACCGGGTTCGATCCCGACCGACACCAAATATTTCGAATTTTAAATGGCACAAAATTGACCCCTGTGGTGCACTCTCCACGCCAACATCGAGTGCCCGTGAGGTGACGCCTGGTAAACGCCCGCACGGTACAAATATGTCATCATCAATAACAAAATCTGTATACAAAGCATCAGATTGGCAAACCCAGCAATGGGTAATATGCCGTGATTATATATTTATTTTATTTATTTTATTTTCTATCTTTAGTCCTGCACCTCTGGCAGGATAGTCACTTTCAAGATTTGATTGAAACCGACGCATCGCACTATCCATTCAAGTTTGCGACAACATTTGAGTGACATAAGGACATAACACTCAACATGGATGGAATATGGTTTTATAAAATCATTTTAAAAAATCAAATCAAATAGTAAAAACTAGCATATTGCTTAATTATAATAATGGGTAACAGTGACATACGAAAATGACAGATAATTTTCTTTTGTTTTAATAATTGAATGTTTGCTGAGTCTACTTAAAAATCTTAAAATAAAAATTAAACATTAACTTTGAATTAAATCAAATTTTTCGCAATGTTATACTGTTGAATTCAGAAGAAAATGAGCTTAATGAGTTAATAATAATAAATTTTTCCCACTCCCAATATCGTAAGTAGGCTATTAGGACATTGTTTGTAGGGATGTATGTTTATTTTACTGTCAAGATATCGGTTTCTATTAGCGACTGGAAGTAAGGATTGTCCTTACTTCCCTACACCTCCCTCTTTGTGAAATTCCAACAGTTAGATATTTTAAAATTGTGTCAAATATTTGCTAATCCTTATAATTTATAATTTTGAATTTAATTTCTATCAAATTGTCCTCATTTCATAAATATTTCCTTTCAAAAGTTACCGTTGACGTGACAAATGTGACAGATGACAACGTTTTTCTTCTTAAATCAAGATTCAACTGTATTTCTTGACAGCCTTGACATATCTGCCAGTGAAAATGCACAGTTAAAAAAAAAATCATCGGGAGTGGAAAAAATCTTATGTGCAACACGAGATGTAAGTAGCTACATTTGACCACTCTCGAACTTATTTGCTAGCCCTCGCTGTCGTTCGGGTGCAAAATCGTCCTCGATTAGTAAATGGTACCTACATCTCTTGTAGCATAAATAACTATAAAATAATAATGGCTATGACAAAATATGTTCCCCTTTATGCTTTACAAAATATCTTAATTACTTTTTTGTGTAACATTTCATATAGGCACACGAATAAAAGGCGCTGTTACATTATCTTGATACACTCTATGCGTTTTGAATAATAGATTAACAGAGCTTTTTTTTTAAAAAAAAAATAATGTACACTTCACTTTCAGAAAAAGTAGTGTTAGAATTTTTGCTACATAAACAATAACAAAATAAATTATACATTTTTGAGAGGTACCTATGTAAAAAGTACTAAATCTCTATATAAAAATAAAATTCGAAAACATTTTACATGAGTGGTGCTAACTTCACGCTCCAAAAAATAAAACGTAATAACTTATTTAATATAAACAATAGGATAAAAGTATCATAGGTACTAATTAGTTCTATTTGGATACTAAAATTTAGTAAAAAAAAAATGAAAAAATAAATACTTTGGTGGTAGTGAGAAGTTGAACCAAAAATATTTAATTTGCAGTAACTTATCATAAATATTTTGAAAACAAAATTATGGGTACCTATTGGGCACCAGAATAATTAAACAATGAGTAACTCCTACGCAGAGGAAAAAAAGTTTATTGTGGCAGCAACAGCGTTTACACATTTTGTAAAAGTTTACAGTGTACACTGTAATGAAAATAGTTAAAGTTTTTTATATTACGCTTGCGTGTTTCACAATATTCCGCGTGGCCCATGTACAAAACGAAATCAAAATTTGTTTTTTATTTGGTCTGTGTCCTGTATATTTGGCTGTGATGCACAAAAATTTTGAATATGGATTACGAGAACTGGAAAATATCAATAATGCGAAAATAAAAATTCGTGGTGCATCGACAAACGGAAAAAGTAAAAGTAATATATGATTCTAAACAATAGCTGTATTCTTTTTGGACAAAATCTCAGCTCATCTCAGATCACTTCAGATAAACTCAGGAAATCGTTGTTCTTTTTGATACAACTGATCTGAAATGTTCAGAGTAAACTCACTCCCCCCTTTCCGATACTACACTACCAGTTTATAAAACTTAAAATGATTTGAAACACTCAGTTTGCATTTTAAGATTATATAATACAACAAATTTTATATTCTCATATACATATATACTTACAGTAATATATATATATATATATATATATATATATATATATATATATATATATATATATATATATATATATATATATATATATATATCAACATTATTGATTTTTCGTTTATAAACAGTATCATAGATTAGAAAATAAGTCAATAATTTTGACAGCTGTTACAGCAAATACTATCGATAAAGAAGGAAGTGATAAAATGGAATTAAATTTGTTCTTTTTGCACACATCACAACTCACTTCATCTCAACTCAGTTGTGTACTGAGCTAAGTTTCAATCGGGTCAAAAAGAATACAGCTATTTACACATAGTTTAAATTAGAAGAGTAATACCGAGAGCTCCATTTTCAAATGAAAATATTAAGTTAAAAAATGATCGTTCCATTCGAGCAAAACTATAAAGATTTACAAGGCTGTATAATTGTACCAGTTCACTTAATTTTAATACATAAATCAAGGCATATTTACATTCTTTTCACCAGAACATTTCAGATAAACCAATTCTATAATAAATACATTAATACATACATATACATATAATTACCATTAAAAATGTTAATACATTTCATTATTTACCGATGAAATAAATTGTAACGAATTATTCAGAATGAAAATGTTGTGAACATATAATCGTTTTTCCTGCTATTATTAAATTTGTTTGGCATATTGCATTCTCTTCGTCTCTTTTAGAGAAGCTATCAGTTTGTAGTTTATATATTAACGCGCACATAACCATGCGCTAGCAACAAAAAAAAAAATTGGTGAAGAGAGTAAATGTGTAAGGAACAACAGCGCCATTATTTCCTGACTAAACGCCCCCATTGGGCACTAAATCGTAGTATCAATTTAAAAATTAGTACCCTAAACTCATTGTACCTATCGTTATCGGGATTACGTATATATGTTTCGGTGTGTGTGCAAAGTTTCAAGTCGATCGTAATACATGTGAAAGTGAGTCAAAATTAGATTACAAGATTTGACGTTAATTAATAATTGAAGTTAAACACAAGAAAGTGTATATAGTCCGAAACGCGAGATCATTTAAAAGGAAATTAAAATTTCTTTAAATAGATTTAAACGTTCTCTAAATGACTAATCTATCGCACAAAGCTCACGCTTGGAAAACTTGGGACAAGTTTTCCGCGTTAGGTGTTAAAGGGGGTGTAAACCAAAAAAACTACTTTACACTAAAAAATAGAATAAAAATATCTAAGAGTAAAGTGTGACGTCATACCGACACGAGTGGGTGAGCTTGCCCGCTGCATATGAGTGCAGTTGCGTAGTTTCGATTGTGTAGACCTTACAAAGTTTACTAAAATATATATTCTTCGCTATTTGTTGTTAAGCCGCCTAATTGTAATAACAACCTAAAGAATTCTACCGTAAAGATTACATAATTTTCTCGGAAAGAAAAGGATCCCCAACGATATAACGCTTGGAAAAATCGTGTCAATCGGAAGCATTTTACTCCCAATCAGAACCATGTAGTTCGCAGTTTACATTTTAAAATTGATGACTTCGAAAATAAATATTAACCTTGCAGTGATGGCGCCCAAAAATGTAATGTTACCGGTGCCGCGGAGTCTGACAGACTTCGTTAATATATTCTCCTTTAATATTAGTGCCTGGAAGATTTTTTTAAAATATAGTATTTATATTACTACATAATCCATACAAAACATACATAAAAAATAAACTATATTTCTTTTGAGTATATGCATGTACCTACATAAAAATAATTAAATTAACATATAATAATGTTTATTTACACAACATTAATAAATCATATTTGCATGTTTTAAACACATAGGTACTTATTTGAACACTCCTGTGTCTATTTCGTTGAAAAAACTTTTAAACTTTTCTCTTTTTATCGAAATTCATTTTTTTTATATGAAATAAATAGTATAGTCAGAGAAATAGAAATATTTATAAGTCAGCAAAAGTAACCATCCGCTACTTACGCATAATATTCTATAGTATACTACAAAGTTAAGAAGACTCCACACTACTACAATAGGGTTAAAGGTAGAACACACGTAATATAAATAACGCAACGAGATTACTATTATTAAGACGCATACGCATATTCTGCGTTACTGCCAATGCTGATTCGGCCGGCTGATGTCGGTATGACGTCACAAGCGGCGGACGCGTTGTTTAAAACTCTTATAATTCTTCTATCTTTAACAAAAGAAATGTGCGGTTTGAAAATTTGTTCTTAGAATTTTTCATTCTACAATTTTGATTTTTGGTTTACACCCCCTTTCATTTAGAATATATCGTTGTTATATTTAGAAAAATATACCTCCAAACTAAGTGAGCTGTTCAAGAACGGTCCTGCGTTCGGGTTTCTTATTATTTTGTACAAGTCCCGAACGTTTTTAATATTAGTACTAAACCACGCTCCATCGGGATATACATATTATAAACAATCCCGCGGTCGAGACTGTAGCCACATCCCAAATAAAAGCTTGCAATAAACCATCAACTCACCTCTCCCACTTCTTCCCACAAACCTAAGATCATTAAACTTGGCCACCCTGTTCTTCATCACTGCTTGACAGTTCCTCAACTCCGCACAACAGTTCTCATCATTTCCCGCACATACAGTCACCACCGTGTCATCATGCACATCTCCAAGGGCCACCACCTTAAAGGCGACGGGCAGCGTCTTGTTCGACCGCCAATGGGTCGGCAGCTTGGAGCACAGGAACCCGGGGCTCCCGGTTCGAACTAATTCATCCGCGTGCTCGGACTGCGCATCTCCGATCACGCTCTCCGCGAACCAAAAGTCGTCCATCGACTTCGGCAGCCACGGGTCGTCGTAGGACAAAACGGGGAGATGCATGAATGATGATGAAATTATGATGATGGTGAATTATTTTTTATTAGCGCTTATTTTGTCTGCATAGTTTTGCTCCATACAAAATATGAAAGATATAGTTGACAAAGTGTTATATCATTGTCACTTAACAATGTAATACTGAATTACTGCATAACAAAATGTTGTTTGTGACTTATTTGATCCTCACAGTTTTGCTCCAAGATTCAGTGTACGATTCCTGTTATAATTTTGTACCTTGTAACAGTGGGTAACTGTTATATCTTTGGTTCTTCAAAAATGTCCTGACAGTAAAGATTATGAAATAAATAATGCTATTGGGATTTTCAAGTATCAAGAGATGCCGCTGATCGCATTAAACAACGGTACACTTTTTGTTGATATTTGTAAGAGAAGCATTGCTGTCAATTGTGTTTCTTTAGTTTTCGTATTATTTTCTTATTTAGAAGTATTTTTTATTTATAATTCAAGTATGTATAATGGAGTTTTTGTAGCCATGTAGTTGTAGTTTCATGTAAATGTCAAATGTGTACCACTGTTAGTAGTTCTAACATTCGTCGCTAGTTAGCGTTTTCTTATTTGAAAATCCCAATATACTTTTGTGGTATTCTTTGTCCACTTTTTCGTTTCAGTATAAAAAATTAAACAACACAGTACCAATAAATGTTAAATCTCTTCTAAATTTTTCTTTGTATAGAAGCTGGTACAACATTTAAGATATTGTATTATTATTATTATTAGGTACAAATTATTATATAATTGTTGACTTCAAAATTTCTTGTTTATAATATAAAAGAATTGTTGATGTCTTTGGTTTTCTATCCTTGAAGATTTATGTTTTTAATATAGTTTTCAAATGAAGATTGCAATGTTTATTTTGTCAACACATCAAGTTAGAGTTTGTGTTGTTTATTTTGAAGTTATTTTTATCAATTTGTTGTTCAAAATATACAAGATATATTCATATCTTTAATTCATTATTATTGTTGTTTTTTTTTCTCAAGCTTTCTGTAATGTATACAATTTTTTAATTTAAGGCTATGAAGAATAAAATATTTATTTTGTTAATACTGTATACTGTTTCTTCAAAAATCAATCCTTATAAACAATATTTGTGAAATCGATATTCCAAATTAATATTTGTTATTTGGATCTCAAATTTCAATATTTATAGGTATATGCAGTTTATTTTCAATTGTAATATACCTACATAAACTTTGTAGTTTCGTACATAAGTGCAATTTTCCGGCATATAAACGTCTCGTTAAATACCAAATTGTAGTATTTATCACAAAATAATACTGAGAAACCTTTATAGGTAACGTTTTCCTTGGAACTTTCAATAAAATTTATTTGTTTTTATATCGTCTTTTCATAGAATTTGACGCACTAACATCAACACACTGAATTCACAATGTGATGTATTGGAAAAACAAAATCACAGTTCATCTGACGGAGATTTGAACGAAACGTGGAACGAGTTAGTTTCCCGCCGTTACGTAAACTCCAATTAGAATTCCAATCGTTGACAGTTCCATGAATCACTCACTTAACACTCTGTACCTGCAGTATTTGTAAACATTCGGAGAAGGATCGCGACCTGATCGCCCAGATTCGAGTCAAGGTCTAATGTTGAAGAATCTTGTCTTTTTCCGGTCCACAGCTACTTTGATGCACTATTTACTTTCACATGTTGACTGCTGTCTCATTCTCATGACTAATCGCTCATATATAGAGGGAATTTCGCTGGGTTTTTACGTGATTTTACACAACACCTGTGCATTCAAACTGCTTGTCAAGTCTATAAAACACTTTTAACAATTGGACGTTTAATTTGTTGGTTATGTTTATTAATTGGCGCGAAATACAAATGTAGTTGTAAGCACTCAACTGTCAATCAGATGTTCGTCGCTACACGTGGTTCAAACGTCACGAGATGTTCATCTGTTCGAGTCTGTCACATCACTCGCGCGGTCAAAACACGACTGAACGGATGACGAACTTCAAACTCATTGAGTTGGTATTGTGTGGTGAATGTTGCGGTCAGCCTTCCCATTACCGCTCCAGACAAAGAGAGGTATATACAACTCGAATGAGAGCAACGAGGATGGCGTCATCATGACGCAAGCGCGTCGGAGGCTGGAGGCGGCACTTCAACGCTGTTTTGATTCATATGCTCAAATGCATAAGGTGTATTGTATTGTTTTTACGAGGAGCTGCGATGCCGGCCGACGATTGTCGACCGTAAGGATTGGGGGATAGAGGGGGGAATCGTTTGCAGGATTCAGCAGGAAAGGGCGGGCCGGAGGCGGAGTTACGGGCAGTTTCTCACCGCAAAGTAAAGGAATATAGCATTTTATTCAAAGATTTTTTGTGCTTTATATATGATAATTACAGAATATGATTCTTTTTATAATGTTTATTTTATAAATTATGTAAATATTCATGTGACATGACTTCGATTTTCAGCCAGCAGATGTCTTTAAGAAAATGTTTTCATTTAAAAGAAAAAATAAATACATACTTTGGTTCATTAACCGAAAACAACTTTAAATTTCTTTATGAAGTCCAATTTTAGTTAAATTAACAAATAAAAAAAAAACGTTGTAATGTTCTTCAGATCAAACTTTTTTTAAAGGATTTACAGAATATAAATTAACATTATTAGCTTCATAACGCAATAAAATTATTATTTTTTTTATTAACAAACACATTAAACTAAGGAAACAAAATTATGGTATGACCAGCGAATGAAAGTTGACGTTTAAATTATTTAATAGATGTGGTGTCTTTTGAAACCCTAGAGAAGAATAGAATTGTACAAAATATTCAGATATGAAATTTTTGCATAAACCCATTTAAATACTGGACTAGGAAAGCACAGAAATACATTACGATGTTTGGCTGAATGGCCGACTAGGGTAACTGAATATTAAAACAGGGGTGCGTTTAAAATATTTTAAACATTTTTCGTTTATGTTGATTATAACATAAACTATTTAGTTTGGCAATTCTCAGAAATAAGATTATTTTTAATTTCCTCTAACAGTAATTCCGACTCGAGGGTTGCTTACACCTGAGACGAACGAACTAGAATTTGCGGTATTAAATTTTTTAAATACATCTCTGAATCCTGTTCCTAAGGTCATTTTAAATGCCTCCTGGTATTGAATAGAATTCTAATCTTCTGTAACGGAATACATAAGGGTCAGTATCCTTTCAAATCAAATATAGGGAAATGTTTTCAAAAGATACCACATCTATTAAATAATCTAAACGTCAACTTTCATTCGCTAGTCATACCATATAAAATATTAATAAATAATAAAATGTCTAAAATTCAAAAAGGTGTTACATTAGATTTTGTCATGGGCAAAATGCGACTTTTATTTTTACCGGGTAATCAGGCATCTTAGCGACTGGTCTCAATTTTATTGGCCACACCCTATAGCAGACAGTTTTGCCAATTTGAAACGTTTTATAATTGGTGCCAACATATTTCAATTAAATAAGTATTATAAAAATTTGGTGAATATATGTCCATTTGTTTGTATCTATTAATTTAAAAAATCTGGTGTGGCCGACACAATACCTTCCGCCATTTACAGCCCGAGTCACAAAAAAGATTAAGCTAATCCTTATTTTTGGATTAGCGAATTTTACTCTAATTTTGCTGTTTATTTCTTAAAATACTTATAGTCTAATCTAATCCAAGTAACTACTTTTTTTGATAATAAAATGAATATTAAATTTTAAATACCGGGATAAAATAGAATTCACTAATCCAAAAATGCGGATTATAGCTTAAACTTTTTTGTGAATAGTTAATTTTTATTAATAAATACATAACTACATATTTACTTATGATGGAAACTGTATTGATTTTCTTTCCTATTGTTCTATTTACTTTTTTCTTTTTAAAACATTACTGTTATTAATTTGAAATTATTAGATTTTTGACAGTGACATTTATCTGTCAGTTACATACATTTGAATAACTGCGTAACCAAAGAGTTTTATTTGATTAAAGCGTAGGTTCCGGGATTTAAATTATAGATAATTTTATAAATTTATCCATAAAATACTCGTATATAGAAACAATATTAATGAAAATCTGTAGAAAATTTAATAATCTTTATTTTTGATGAATGTTTCGTAACTATTATTATGGTTCGGTTGCGGTATTTCGCTACCGAAAATCGGTCACTTTAATATGTGAAGAGTGAGGAATATATGTTGTACCTATGATGTCAGGTTAGTAAGAATGTTGTTGAAAGAGAGAGTGATTATTTTTTGGTTGATGTTATTTTTATTCTTTCGGGTTTGTGCTAACCCACTAAGTGGGAAATGCATGATTTATGTATGTATGTAAAGGTATTTTTCGAAGAAAAACTATTTTGATGTTCAAATACCATTGCCCGTTATCCGATTTACACCAAAATCTAATGGGGTCTTTGCATATTATAAAAATGTCGAAATACAAGGTTTCAAAATTATCTAAATGATAGTAGCGGAGGATCCACATATACATACACACATACACACAGACATCATCGTGAAAATGTTAAAATTGGATTCTAGGGACCTTAAAACGTGCTCATTTACCTAAATCTCGACATGCGATTTTAAGCACGATTCCTATACCTCTCTTACCAAGGGTAGTGGAAGGTAAAAATTACAACAAAAAAGGACTATGACAATAAAGAAAATTTGATTACAATAATGAAAATATATTAAATAGCTATTTTTTTACAATAATGCGGGAAATAAATGTTTTCAAACTCGGTACGGGAAATAGCCAATTTCAGTACTAAACCAAATAAAAACTCAAAATCTATGTTGGTTGAAAAAAAGTTGCTTCAAGATTTCAGCAAGATTGTCAGTTTTCATCAACCAAATTTTCAACAGAGAATTTTTTATGGAGTACAAACAAGAACTTTACAAAATGTTAAAATAATAGCCGCGGGATTTTCCTATCAATCATGTTGACAGATTGCAATATGATATATTTACAAACAAATGATGATATTGTGGCCACCCTGGTCTTACTTTCACACATTACATAACACAAAAACCGAAACCAATAACCCCATAATTCGCCCACTAACCTCAACTGCGGTCGTCAATAAAACCAAAACAAAGTCAAGCGATCGCAACATAACCTCACAGGACAAATCTAACCCCAAACCGCGACAGTGGTAGTAGTGCTTTGCTTCGCCCGCTATTCTCACCCACCAAGAGATTGAGGTTAGACTGTCTTTAAAAATAACAATTAGTGGTTTCGCGCATACAACCGCTGATCTATACGACGTAAGCTCTCAAGTGACATGTTTTTATTTTTACTTTGAAGCTGGGTGCGGTTTTTTACAACACTTAGCGCGGTTATGGCCGGTGGTATGGTTTGATTTTAGCGCTGATTGGATTGGTGGTTTGGTTTCGTGGTCTGTGGAGACAAATTGAAATTGTTTTGATGGAGCGTTTAACGTGATGTTAGGAGGCGTTGTGGTGATAAACCATAACCATTAAGAAATTAATTACTTATTTTAATTTTACCCAAATGTGTTTAACCTTTAATGAGTCGCTTGAAAGAACATCACGTAACTAATCGCGTGGGGTTATTATGAATGACCCCACTGATTTTTTTATGTATTGGGTTCTAATCGTCATTTTTTAAATTGAAACGTTTACTTAAAAACAAATAAAATACACCCATAAGAAGCAAAATCATTAGTACAAAATCTGATGTGGATGCCACACGATTTCCTTGTACGCAAGACCAATATGAAGTATAGACCCAAGACCCAATTATAAAATTGCACCTATTTGACGTAATTTGACATTCACATCTATTTTTACTTCCTTGTACAAAGTAAAGGAAGTATTGTATTCGCGAAAAATTTCGGTTTCCAGATTACAACGGAAATATCCATTTTGGCTTTTGGCCATCCCTGAATCCATTCTGACTAATTTCGTCGTGACGTCTGTACGTACGTACGTATCTCGCAGAACTCAAAAACGGTAAGCCGTAAAAAGTTAAAATTTTGTATTTAGGACTTCTATAACATCTAGTTGTGCACCTCCCTTTTTGGTCATTATATAATTTCTAGCAGTGGTACTTTATTTGAAGCCTATAATAAATTTTAATGAAAAACTATATTAAAATATATTCCAAAACTTTTCAAATTTAGTATATAAGACTTTTATATCAATTGGAATAACATAGCAGATTTTAGTTAAAACAGGCTAAGCGGAAGTGATATATTACCTGAAGTTGTTAACAGTTTTTCTTGAATAAAATGGTTCCATTTTGATTTTAGAAACAAATGCTTCAAATAAAAGTTTTAGAGAATTAAATTCTGCGTCTAGCACATCAAGTATTATTATATTAATGAAAATTTGATCGATAATCGACTGAAGAATGGATGATGGGTCCCAAGGGAAAAATGATTGGACAAGCAGTCTACTGATGAAAGTTATTTATTTCTAACCGACGTTTCGACTAAAACGTTAGTCTTCTTCAGGGTAATTGACCATTTCTTGCCCTGAAGAAGACTAACGTTTTAGTCGAAACGTCGGTTAGAAATAAATAACTTTCATCAGTAGACTGCTTGTCCAATCATTTTTCCCTTGGGACCCATCATTATTATATTAACCCTATCTATAAGCGAGATATGTAAATTTAAAACTTATATACTTTTTGGTTTTTGTAATGAAGCTTGCTATGGATTAGGACAAAAAATAACAAAAAAAATAAAAAATAGATGTTAATGTCAAGTTACGTCAAATACGTGCAATTTTATAATTGAGTCTGTACTTCATATTAGTCTTGCGTACAAGGAAGTCGTGTGGTGTCTACATCAGATTTTTTTGTTATTTTTTGTTCTAATCCATAGCAAGCTTCATTACAAAAACCAAAAAGTATATAAGTTTTAAATATACATATCTCGCTTATACAAGGGGCTAATTAAATAATACTTGATGTGCTAGACGCAGAATTTAATTCTCTAAAGCTCTTATTTGAGGTATTTATTTCTACAATCAAAATGAAACCATTTTATTCAAAAAAAAACTGTTAACAACTTCAGGTAATATATCACTTCCGGTTAGCCAGTTTTAACCAGAATCTACTATGTTATTCCAATTGACATAAAAGTCTTATACATATAACAAATTTGAAAAGTTTTGGATTATATTTTAAAATAGTTTTTCATTAAAATGTATAGGCTTTAAATAAAATACCATTTCTGGAAATTATGTAATGACCAAAAAGGTAGGTGCACAACTAGGATTTACAGCAGTCCTAAATACAAAATTTCAACTATACGGCTTGCCGTTTTTGAGTTATGCGAGATACGTACGTACGTACGTACAGACGTCACGACGAAATTAGTCAAAATGGATTCAGGGATGGTCAAAATGGATATTTCCGTTAAAATCTGAAAACCGAAATTTTTCGCGATTACAATACTTTCTTTACTTTTGTACTAGGAAGTAAAAACGTTAATCGTGTCAACGCAGTCTGTACACTGTAAAGTTTTAGGGTTGAGACAGGGAAAATGAATCACCAATTGTGTTGCTGAATCCGAACATTTAAAGAATCCGGATCAACCTGTGCTATTATTAGTTCGGATTAAAGAGGTCCATCTGTATTTAGCATTGCTATTTACATTGTAAGTAAAACGGTAAATTGATGTTTGAATCCTTTTTATCACGAAATTTATATATAAATTTTCTGTATTTACTTTTCGCGTATTTTTATAAATATGTACATATATTTGAAACAATTTCATGTACTTGTTTTCTCATATTAAAATAAAGGCAAAGATTTTTTAAGATATTAAAGTAGGTTACATAAAAATATTTGAAACATTAAACAGTAAATCTGTCACCTAATAGCACGATTTATACTTGAAAATGGCTGTCTTTTCACTAGAAATTCTACCGCAATTTTTTCATCACACCAATTTTCTTGATAACAAGTTCCTTGATGATCCGCTACCATATTTATTTTATTGTGAACGATACTTAAGTCAGATTTACTTAAGAGATGAGACATTATTAGAAGAAATTTCGAGATAAGTGAACAAAACTTTGAACAAATTTATGACAATGTTACAATTAACTCGAAATGTCACTGATATAAAATAATATGTGTAGGTAAAAGGGGGCGATCGCCCTCATCGCCCTCCCCTAGGTACGCCAGTGCATTTAAAATATGGTGAAACCGCTCTTTCGAGTCGTCTGTCTTTCTACACCATCGTGAATTTTGGTAGCCACTTCTAGTCTTGTAGCACTTTTTGGAGGTCCAGAGCGATGTTTGTGTTGGATGCTTGTACAGCCCCATTTAAATTCAACTACCCAATTTTTTACAGTCGCATATAATAAAGCATTTCCTCCCTAATACACTTTCATCTCTTCAAAAATTTATAAACCATTAACCTTTTAAATAAAAAAAATATAATAAAGGCACGATGTTCAAGATCTTCCATTGTAACACAGATAGAAAATTCGTTTTCTTTGAAGAATAGCTAATACCAAACTATTTGATAGATCGCTGTTATATTTTCAGTATTGACTTGACTGCTGAAAGATAGAAGTTTCAAAGGAAAATAAAATATTTTACCTATAAAAACTAACTAATCATTATGTCCTCGTAGCCTCGTACTATAACGGTACAGATTCACGGAGATCTACCAGTACCAAAATAAAAAGTAATATCAATGAGACCTAAAGAAAAGACGAGAATTTTTTATTTTCCTGGTGGTATTCCAAAGTAAATATAGATTTTTTTGTGTGGTAGAGTTAAATAATTCATTAAGCAGTAAGGAAATTACACGAATAACGGTTTGCCCCAACATACAATCAAATTATGTTACCTTATCAACCACAGGATTATCCAAAATTTGAAAATGTTCAAACGAATTCAATGAATTAAACTGGTAAAATTACCAGAATTTTTCAAATGTAACAAATTATTAGGAATTCTTTTGGTAATAAGGTAAAAATTAACATAATTTTTTATCAAATATTTTTTATATGAATATGGTTGCATATTTCATTACTTTTTCCTTTAATAATTTATAAATAATATTTATCCAACACCGACTCATAATATACTTGTTACTATGGTTGTCTGAAATAACTAAAGTACGACATTAATCACTCCGTGAGAGAATATTTTAAAAGTCACAGATGAATTATTTCGGATATTTGTTTTTTTAACATAAATAAAAAGCTATTTTACAAAATAATTTTATTATTGAAATAATTTAACATTATGAAACTTATTTATTTAAATTAAGATTAACATTTATGCTAAAATAGGTTATCTGTCTTTGCACAATGACAGTTGATGAAACGAAAACTAGAAACAAATTAGTGATTACTTCCTTCGGAATTAAATTCAAAGATGCTGCTTGTGCTTCTAAGTGAATACGTTTTAAAGGAAGATCCTCAATTTCACACATTTTAATGTATTTTTCCCAATGACAGACAATAATTATTACAGCAATTTTTTTTTCAATAACAATATAACAAAACCATAACAACCATTCAATGGCTACTTTGTAATCTAAAATACTACATCAATTGATTTATCAGTGTCAAACGACGAATGAAAACAGAAAAATGATTTAAGAAGTTTTTAAAAAAGTGTTGGATAAAGCGTTGTATTACACTCGTGTGGAAAGTATATTAGTCACTAAAGAAAATTAGCCACTCGCCTGCGGGCTAGTGGCTAAACTTTCAACAGATATTTCTTTGGAATAATCGATATCTGGCGGTTTCATTTGACTCTAAATTAAAATTGTTTATAAACAAACACAGCATACTTAAAAATGTCATTACAAAGATAACGAATATAAGTACCTATTGAATCCTTAAATTTCGAGAACCAAAATAAAATAAAACGTTGTATATACCAAGGGCATAATCAAGATTATAGCACGGGGGGAAATTAAAACTCTCCGCTACGCGTCGAGCTTTATATATTTCCCCGTGCTACATTCTTTTAATTATGCCCTAAATACCTAAAAAACTATTATACAATGGGAATCGGAGGCGGCTTAGCAAATTAATGGCGCCACTGGTCTATTGCAATTTTCTGGAATCATGTAATATAACCTGAGCACTATTCATAGAATACGCTAGCACAAAGTTTACAAAATTGGAAAATCCGTGCAAAACTGAACTCTGAGGACTCTGAGGTGTATTCTTTGCACAGTAAAAATATGTCGTAGGTACATGATTTATAAAATTAGTAAAATTTTCCCGAAGGTCGTTGCAGGAAAATATAATACAGGTTCGACGTGGCTGCTGATAAGCTTAGTTGTAAGAACGCAGCTGGGTTTTTGTCTTCCGGCGACTGATAACAAACAGCTCTGAGCTGATATGAGCTGTTTATTATATTTAGCCAAATAACATATGTATGTATTTACGTGTATGTGACCCGCCAGTTATGATAAATTTGCAAAACATAATTTAAATCACCCCTAATAAATGTTCCTCTTATTTTGCAGTAGTTTTTCAAACCAAAAAAATTACAGACCATTTTGTCAGTTTTTAAAGTGCAGTGTATTCTGAATCAGAATTTATGGTCGATTGTGAATTTTAAAATTATTTCAGACAAATCCACGCTATGATTGAATTGACCAATCATTTTATGAATAAATGTATTATTGTAATGATGAAACATATTATTCTACAACCGGGGTGTTCAACTCAATATGTGGGCGACAAAGTCAATAAAACTTGCGGCCTAATATAACATTTTAAATGGACGTGCATCTCTAAGGTTAAAATCAACTTACAACTTATGTTTCAAAGAGAGACAGTGACTATGTTTACACGTATAGCAAAAAAGTTGTGTAAACACTCTCGCCTATTACTTTTCTTACTAAAGTCAAGTCCAAAATAAAATAGACTTGACTCATATAAGTGACTTTTAAAAAGTCGTGTGAACCAACGAACGAAACATACTTTACTTTACTAACAGTGACATCTAGTTTTTATCCACAAATTCCTAGATTTTAATTACACAATTTTGTGTTTTATATTTGAATTTAAAATATTCTCGAATTTTAAAATATTTAATGCGATTATTTTTTTTAACCTACTTCGCATCCAATATTGTTGCTGCATAGTTATATTATTTAAAAATATCGCGCTTAAATTTAGTAACTGTAGTTTACTATCAATTTTTCTATAAATAAATGATTCTTTTTATGATTATATGATAATAGTTAAATAGGTAACTTACATCACACGTATTATAACCAAACTTTACTTTGTTGTCAAAGTCAAAGTTGAGTGAAGGACAAGTAAGAAACGTAAAGTGAAGTATATTTGACCTTATGTGTAAACGCACCATTAAATTGCCTTTTCATAAGTCGCCTTTTGAAAGTCAAGTCAAAGTTCATTTTTCTTATACGTGTAAACGTAGTCAGTGACGCCTTTTGAAATTAAACTAAAATTGTGGCAATTTCGGATTAAGAACAATAACTTAATTCATTTTGAAACACGATCTAAACCCAGCCACCTGAACAGTGAAATATTCGCGGCACTATTATTATTTTTTATAAAGGACTAGGAATAGATATAAGATTTCAAAAACTCCAAATACATTTCAGTTATATGTGCTATTCCATTTTTAATTGACATTAAAACGTTGCTTGTGAACTGACAAATGTAATGTATAGAATTGCAATCAGATGTAAAATTTAAAAAAATCTGATGTGCCCAGCACATTACCTTCTGTCAGTTCTATGTATTTTGTATAGATTCCGCACAGAAAGAGTACGCAAAAATTATAATTTTTGGAAAGGTGGTATTGGAGTTATGCGGTCCGAAAGAATCGTCAGAAACCACACATACATACGTACATACATACATACAGACATCGTCGTCAAAATAGTAAAATCGTATTCTAGGGACCCTAAAACGTGCTTATTCTTTAAAAGTCAACATTGAATTTTTTGACTAGACAATACCTTCCTTACCTAAAGGTGATAGAAGGTAAAAATTTACACTACTCTCTTAAAAATACACTTCGCATGGCTGCCTCTATCATATTTGATATAGATTAATTGGTATCGAAGATACAGGCTCATTGATCTTATTTTGAAATGTTGTATTCATATTTTTTGTTTAATTAGTAAACGTTGTTTTATTATACTCACTAGTAATATAGGTTACAGATGTAAATATTTATTAAATTCTGTATGTAGTCTTTGACAAATGTTTGTTGTGCAATGTTGTCAAGAAGTCCGTAAAGTTGGACAGCAATCTAGTGATGGGCATAATCGAATGATTTTGAGAATCGAATTATTAGTATTTGAATGAATTTCATAATCGAATGATCATTCGAGTATTCGAATGAATTTCATAATCGAATGATCACTCGAGTATTCGAGATATGAGAACTTCATTCGTTCATTCAATGAATAGTTTTGTGCTCGAGCGAAAAATACCCCTCCCTAACACAAATCATTCGATCTCGGTTCGGTTGTATTCGGATTACTTCGCATCTCACATTCCCATATCTCGTTCAGTCTTCTGCTCTGCTACATGTCTGTAGTAATTGCAATAATACTGGCAGACTGGCAGTGAGAAACTGACAACTGATTCAGGTTTATTTTTCATTTTTCTATTTGATCAGGTGAATAATAATAATAATAATAATTATACGAGCCCCGTCTCAATGAAGTTGGCCCACTCGCTATAATTTCATTTTATTTAGTTAAATTAAATTATGATACAGATAATTTTTATTAATATTACAGACATTTTGTCATTCTAGTGACACAGCAAGAAAATATGTTTTCTAAAATATTTTATTTTTTAATGTAAAATGATATATAGTTACTTTTACCAACAATTAAAAAAGAAATGAAAAAAATTAAACGAATTTAAGTCGTATGTGGTTTTATTATAAAATATATTTTTATTTACCTATTTCTAGTTTAATATTATAATTATATTTAATTTATTTTTAGTGTAGTCATTCTGAGTTCTGTAACGAAAGAAGAGTTTTTTATTTTATTGTTTTTAATGTTTTTATTAATTTAAATACTGCAGTTTAACAAAGAAATTAAATTATTTTTGTTTCTAATCTACGTGAGTTTTCTTTCCCATAGTCCGAATTACGAAATACGAGATACGAATGAAAGCGCATTCGAGTTCACGAATAGTTTACCTAAGAAATTCAGTCTACCACATGAAATACCATTCAAGCGATAAAATCATTCGAATGATTTAAACGCACTCGAGTTCTCGACTTTAACCGAGATATTCAGTCTACACATGAAATACCATTCGAGCGATAAAATCATTCGAATGATTTAAGCGCACTCGAGTTCTCGAAATATCATTCGAGCGATATAATCATTCGAATGATTTAAAAATCACTCGAGATATCTCGAGATATTTTCATAATCGAATATTTCGATTATTTTCATTCGAATGATCCAATCACTTCAATGAACTATAGTTCTCGCAAAAAAAAAATTATAGTTTTGTTTTACAACACATTATGTTTCCCTTTCAAAAACATAAGACAGGAAGACAAAGACAAATCGTAGAAAATAGCTATTTGTGTATTAAGAGCGCAAAATGGGACATTGTCGATTGAGAGGTTGTTACCGGGCGACGCAGGAGCGAGGCATTCTCTCGAAATCGACAATGTCCATTTGCGCTCGAAACACACACAAGATTTTTTCTACAGTTGCCACAATGCGGTCCTCCACCATAACAAAAATTTATTTTTTATTTATTTTTACTTATCGGTATTTTCCATTCTTTTTGAGCTATTGCTTCAATCTAATCTAAGCATTTTATACTTTCGTTTTTGTAAATGAATGCCCTGTTTTATTTTCACAGCAGTGCGGCATTTTGTTTGTTTATGTAACATACCGACAAAGCAGTTATATGCCAGATTGACTTGTTAAGTGGGTAATGTGTAACTACAGTGTCATTAATTCCTGAGTAAACGCTTCCATGAAGAATGTAGCCAAGTAACATTTCTCAACATTGTATAGTTAGAAATTTGAGGAGCGAGCGTTTTTCTACTTTGTCGCTCTAGAGCGGCAAAGTGGCATTTTGCGTTGACAAAAGAGAGCGCAAATGGCTACTTTGTATATAGACTGTAGAAAAAATATATTTGCATATTCATTAAATTTATCCCTAAAATATTTTGTTTTGAAACTTTACAGTACAATATATTATTTACCATTTATTATTTGTCCATATTGTATACCATATTTTATTACACAATTATATATATATATATATATATATATATATATATATATATATATATATATATATATAACAATGAAAAAATAATTAACTTTACTTACCATGCCCGCCAATGAGTATAGCCAAGCAAATTTTCCATTGCTTAAAAACTCACAAAAAAATTTGACTCACTACTTGAATTATATACCTGAATGACCGTGAAAGAATACCGAATTGATTGATCTATGATTTATTATCAATATCAATCTTTTTACCACGTAAAACTTAACAAAAGTCCGCGACGATACGCAAAATTTAAAACGAACTCTCAAACTAAACAGTTGAATTAATGCGACCGATGACAACAGAGCACAGCCTGCTGCCAGACGAAACTCGCTGTTTATATTTTCTTCAGTTTGTGATTTATTTATTTTATACAAATAAGCATTTTATGTGTAAATATGTTTATGAAAATTAATGTAAAAATTTTAAAAGAAAAGAAATAATGAGTGAAACAGCTCTTGCCCAATTTTAAAAATATTAATTTACAGGGAAAATTAGGTTTTTTTCTGTAGTACATTTTAAAGTGGGCTTTTTTTTTTCTTATTCAAAATAGTGGATCAAATAGCACTAGTAATTTTTATTTAAATGGGCTACTTGCGTGCCATTTTTTATTTAATATTTTTGAAGAGACGATAAAAACTTGCTACCCATATTTTTTCTTTTGGCAAAATTTTCATTAATTGGCCAGAAAAAAATATGAAATTGTAATATTTAAATTACCGCCGTGTGTGACGTAGAATTACGCCGAACCATGAATGGCCGTAAAGCAATAACATCGGTACGTCCAACAGCAACGGCATGTGCGGGTAATTTAAACATGACAGATAATCTGTTTGACGTTTGAATAATAGTTTGGAGGTTAATATTTTCGTTTGTCATTTTAATCTTGTACGAGTATAAGCTAAGTTAAAATCCTTCAAAACCCTGCTTAACAAATCGAAATACGTAATAAAAGTAACAGAAACCACGCAAATTGTAAATAATAAAGAAGAGAGACAGTGACAGAAAAATGAACTAATGTCAAAATCAAATTAAAACTCGCACTCGCTCGCCATCTACAGGTTACATTCTAAAATATGCAACCCTTTCTCCAGTTCAAAATAATGACGTCAAAGAAAATCATCTTTCTTAATTTATTAAAAAAAATAATTTTTTAAAAATAAAATTTATATTTTTACATGTGTTTTCAACTTTACTTTAGGTATTTAGTGGTAGATATCAGATTTTCAGTACCACGCAAGTAGCCTATTAAATACATTATAAACTTTGACATTTTAAAATATAATAACTTCAACTGTGTAATTAACGTTACCAGAAAGATTTCTTGGTATAAAACCACAAATTGAAAATTGTGCTTAAATAATAATTTTATTTATAAATTATCATATCTCTTATATATACGATATAATTTAATTATCGATTTGCGTAAAATAATAGACCTTTTCAATTAAGAGATAGAAATTATGGGCAAGGGATCTGTACATAGTAAGCCAACAAAATTATGACGTAAAATGTGAGAAAAGTCTTTAACAACTTTCAAAAAAACTTCTCAAAACTAGTTACGAAAGCTTTTATTGCAGCTAAAATGTCAAACGATGCAAATTTTCACCCAGAATACAGGTATTTTAGTGACTGAAATATTTTTACGTATGGTTCGACAGCCTAGCTATAGCAGTTAGGGCTAGGACTACATTTAGGTGCTGGTTTTCCAAGGCGTTAAACTAAATCTTAATCACAACTTGACAAACTGTGGCTTCGATCGTATTGGACACGGTATGATGCGAGTTATTATTAGCAAAATAAAAAATCTGGTGTGGCCAACACAATACCTCCCACCATTTATCGCCCGAGTCACAAAAAAGATTAAGCTAATCCTTATTTTTGGATTAACGAATTTTACTCTAATTTTGGCAGTTTATTTCTTAAAATATAGTCTAATCTAATCCAAGTAACTACCTTTTCTGATAATAAAATGAAGATTAAATTTTAAATACCGTGATAAAATAGTATTCACTGATCCAAAAATGAGAATTAACTTAAACTTTTTTGAGAATCGTTAATTTTTATTAATTTAAATACATATCTACATATTTACTTATGCTGGATACTGTATTGATTTCCTTTCCTATTGTTCTATTTACTTTTTTTCTTTTTATTAATTTGAAATAATTAGTTCCTTGACAGTGATATTTATCTGTCAGTTACATACATTTGAATAACTGCGCAACTAAGGAGTTTTATTTGTTTAAAGCGTAGGCTCCGGGATTTAAATTATAGATAATTTTATAAATTTATCCATAAAATATATAGAAAAAGTATTAATGCAAATCTATAGAACATTTAATAATCTTTAATTTTTATAATAACATTATTGTCGAAAAAAAAAATTTAAGTCTAATTATCTCTTCCCATATTAGAATAAAGTAGAAATACAAGGTTTCAAAATTCTGAATGATAGTATTTGAATTAGAGCACAGATTCAAAATGTGTTTTGAATCTGTGGTTAGAGTAAAGGATCCGCACACACATACACACACATATATATACACACACACACATACACACAGATATCATCGTGAAAATGTGAAAATCGGATTCTAGAGATCTTAAAACGTGGTCATTTATCAAAATCTCGATATTCGATTTTTAGCACGATCCCTATACCTCCCTTACCAAAGGTAGCGGGAGGTAAAAAGTGTATTTCTTTATTTTTGCTGTCTTAATTTTCAGTCGTAGAAAAAGTATAGTGACTCATTATTATTATTATTATTATTATTATTATTATTATTATTATTATTATTATTATTATTATTATTATTATTATATATAATAATGTTCTTAATAAAAATTCATGATTATTCTTCTAAACATATTTTATGAAAGATTAATAATTATTTTTTAAATATTACTACTATTTGAAACATTATAGTAAGTACGTGTAGAATACCACGGTTTTCACCGGATGTAATACTTGATTTAATCGTACATCTGAAGGTCGCGGTACATTTATTAATATTCAATACTTACATGACAATCGTCATATATCACATTCTAATAAAAACGGAACATGGAGTACTCAATAAATAATGTATTCTAAATTGCTAATAAATAATATGTGTATAATTGCACGGATTCAGTAATATGATACGATAGAATTTCGATAATCCACTAACAAACAAGAGATATTTGAATTAGTGGTCCGTTTGGATTACAGTATAATATTTTTCTTACAAATAAAACTAAGAAAAAGTATGGATAAATTTCTAGACTCGAAATCTCAATAATAAATATTTTGCAATTTTTCTTTTGGCCTCAGGTGCTAAAATATCTAGATCCGGCTCTGATTTATGGTTATGGTTTTGTAAGATATTACTCTGATGAAGATATTAATATGTGCATATCGAAAATTCGATTTTTTCAGATGAATGCTTTATGACAGATATAAAATATTGTTCTCACCTGAACGTAATCTATGTAGAATGTTCATTGAATAATGTTCAGATTATAAAGTATATATATACAGGGTGGTGGCGGTTAGGGGTGAACATAGGGATTTAACATGGGATTTTAGTTTTTTGCAATTTCCTGCTCTCCTGTTCATTTTACGGGAAAAACTGTAGAGTACAAAATTGTTCAGAATTAAAAATTGCATACAAAAATGTATTTATGTTTATTATTATGTTTTTGGTTTCTTCACAATTTTAAAAAGAAATTTCAAAATTTCTGTAAATTTGTAGCAATAGCCATGACTTATAACTCAAATGTTTAAACATAATATGTCAAAATTCTTTTATAAACGTCAACCATGCGTTAATCTAACTTAAAAATTAAATAAAAACAAACAACTTTTAATTTTAATACGTATTTTTTATTAGGTTTTATAGGTATAAACCAATTCCAAATATATCAACAGTTTCATAAATAGGTAAAAAA
>OY720462.1:7697800-7712800 GCA_963082715.1 Harpalus rubripes
AATTGGTCAAAAACGTCTGCAGCAGCCATACTGTAGATACTGCTTTGGTATCGTTGATTTTTGCCTTTGAATTCACCTCCCATAGTATGTGTTTTGCCTGAACCAGTTTGGCCATAGGCAAAACAAGTAGCCATGCCTCCCTCAAAAATGGTTTTGACGAGATTTCTAGCGGTGAAATGGTACACAATTTCGTTGGTACAATGTTCATCAAATGCATAATCAAATTTAAATGGTTGATTTTCTAAATATTTTGTTAAATCTACTTTTGTTTTCGGTTCGTGTACTATCATAGTATCTTTACTTGGTACTGTAATGACATCTACTTCTTTTTTAAGCTTTTCTTTTTTGTTTAAAGGCCGTTTACGCACACAAACAATGATTTGGTTTTCAGTGACTGGATCTGTTATCAGTAATGGCTTCACTCGAAGACACCTTTTGAAGTTTTCTATCATTCTCCTGAATTCCCAATTTGGGTTTCCTTGTTCTTGTTGCGCTATCATTTCTTTTTCAGCTTTTTCTTCGGCATATTTTTGGCGACGTTCTTCGCGGCTTTTTTTTAGCCGTTCTAATTCTTTCATGGAGTTTGACATTCTTGATTTTCTGGCACGCTTGTTTGGAATAAGAATTGGGAAAATTTCACTTGATGTGACTTGTGTACGAGCAGATTGAGGTATCTTGGATATGTGTGAATTTTCGTCGCTTTTAATGCCTGCAAGAAATCAACAGATTTAGGGGCCTATTCAGAACTTAATATTTGTGTAGTCGTTATGGTCTTTATGGTTGTTATGTACTATAAAGATTGTTAAAATCGAATTTGGTATTCTCAGTACTAAAAGTGGTTACTGTGAACAATTGTTAAGCGTTTTGACAGTCTTTAGCATAGCGATTGCTAAAACTATGGGCCAGTTGCATAAAGCGTTGTTAGCTGATCATGTATTTAACTACACATTGAAACCATTGATACGTATCAAAAATACATTGGAAAAGAAGTTAACAGAGTGATTAAATTTACCATTGCTTTATGCAACTGGGCCTATGTATTTATGGTTGATATCACGTTGTTATTTGACATGTGACAGGTTATTACAGGGGTCGGCAAACTACGGCCCGCGGGCCAAATCCGGCCCGCCATCTATTTTTATCCGGCACGCGGATAAATATTGTTATTTTACGTTAAAAAATTAAAATTAAATTAAATTATGCGCTTTAACGCAATGGCCAATAGTCGAGTTGAAAAGTTGTGAGAGTTGATCGCAAGTGGCGCTACCTTCGTCGCTATTCACTACACGTGTTAATTAATGTCGGACCCCGAGAGTGTCCGGGCAAAAAATGTCCGGGCTGGGAACTGTCCGGACAAAAAACATGAAATAATTTGAATGTACATACTATGGAATTAACAATCTCATTCAATACATTTATTTGCAGTTATTTTTTGTACTTTTTAATTTTCAAATAATATTATACTCTTTTTATATTTATAAAAAGTTGCTCTTAAAGTCTTGAAACATTTTTTTTTAAGTAAAAAAGAGCCCGAATAATAATATATATATATATATATATATATATATATATATATATATATATATATATATATATATATATTATACATACATGTTATTATTAATACATATTTTGTAATTGCAAATATTTTGCGAATAAAAAATTTATAGTAATAATTTTTTTTATTAGATTCATCGTTAGGACAGTAAAATATATATTCTAACAAGTCTGGCCCCCAGATCTTTAAAAATTTTATAATTAGCCCTTTCCAAAAAAAGTTTGCCGACCCCTGGGTTATTATATCAATCAAATATTATTGATATTGACCTTTCTGCCAAATATTGGTGTTTTTATATTTTAGCAGATGCAGTTTATTATACGTATAGATTCTGCGTCAACTTGAATAATGATCACAAGAACGATAAAGTCTGTGGTGGAAGAAAGTTACCTTTGACATTCTGTGAAAACTCTGTGTGATGTGTGATGTTTCTGTTACATATTCAGTCAAAATAAAAAAAATCTTCCCATAAATTTTCAATCACATAGACTACGTTTATCTCGACGCTTGAAGCCGCTTGAATTTAATAAATCCCTTTTCAATCTTCGAAATAAACGATCGAGATTAATAATTCAATCCGCTTGAAAATGTCAAGTCAAGCCTATAGGGCGCGAGCAGACACGTGACTCGAGCGACCTTGACGTGCTTGGAATCAGCTGATTTGTGTGCGCATGTCATTCTGACAAGAACAATGTCACGTTGACCAATGTTTTGATTTATTTTGATTTTTAACTGCTAAAATGTTATTATTTTTAATTTCATATGTTTTACTGCCTAAAAATTGTAAAATAATAACATTAAAGCAGTTCAAAATCAAAATAAGTCAAAAAATTGGTATTGTCACGTGACATTGTTCTTGTCAAAATGACATGCGCACACAAATCAGCTGATTTCAAGGACGTCAACGTCGCTCAAGTCACGTGCCTGCTCGCGCCCTATAAAATAACAGGCTTGGACTTATGCAGCGGCTTGACTTCTGTCGAAATAAACAGTGAAGCTTGAAATAATGGAACTACGCATGCGCACATCCGCGATATGATGGAGTGTTGCTAAATTCATATCATTTGGTTATTTGTATTTTATCTCATATTATAAAAATCGCGACATAAAACTTAATAAAAAAGTCCAAAAGCGAAATATTTGAAGTGATGAAGAAATAAATATATATTTTTAATGTTTTTGAAAGAAAAATCAAATAACAACATGACAATTTTTTGATTTTGAGGTTCCATATCCAGCATTAAATTAGATCATATACCTCTCCCTGTCTGTCTGCAGAATCTATTATTTAACTATCTTTTTTTAGTCGATACGAATTTAAAGAAGATTGAAAATAAGCCAATCCTAATTTCAATCCGCTGAGATAAACCAATAGGATTTTTCAAGTCATAATATAGTTGAAGCCGCTTGAATTGTCGAGATAAACGTAGTCATTGAGATCATTTGTAGGAATTAACAAATCCGTTATAAATAGTGTAGAAATTTCCAAATATTATATTGTTCTATAGTTGTTTTGGGAAAACGTTTGCATACTAAATATAATTGACAAGTTATTATTTTTTTTAAAATAAATGTATAATGAAGTTGTTAATAATACGACGTAGGTTCTGAATTGACAAATTCATAAAGATTGTCTTTATGATAACAATCTTCATTCAAATTCAAAGAAATACAGTCATAAAGGTTGCTATGCATATAAAGATTGTTATCGTAGACATTTGTAACAATTTTTATGAATTTGTAAATTCAGAACCTACGTCGGTATTATTAACAATCTTTACAAAATTATGCTAGTGAATGAACCAGATTATTTGACAATAGCTGACTTCATTATATATACATGAACTTAATCTAACCTTAATCTTATATGTTAACGCTTTAATTTTTTTTTAATAATGAGTTGCTAATTATATTTGGTATGAAAACGTTTTCCCAAAACAACTAAAGAACAATATGATATTTATGTCGTCATATTTGGAAACTTCAACATACTTTAGAACGGCTTTGTTAATTTCTACAAATGACCTCAACGTGATTGAAAATTTATGGGGATTTATTTTTTTATTTTGATTGAATATGTAACAGAAACATCGTGCACACATCACAAAGAGTTTTTAAGAATACCACAAAATGTCAAAAATAATTTTCTTCCACCACAGTCTTTACCGTTCTTTGATCATTATTGAAGTCGAAGCAGAATCTATACGTATAATAAACTGAATCTTGCTAAAATACAAAAACACCAATATTTGGCAGAAAGGTCAATATTAATAATATTTGATTCATATATAAACCTGTCACATGTCAAATAACAACGTGATAACAACCATAAATACATAGTTTTAGCAGTCGTTACGATAAAGACTGTCAAAACGCTGAACAATTGTTGACAGTAACCACTTTCAGTACTGAGAATATCAAAATCGATTTTAACAGTCTTTATAGTACATAACAACCATAAAGACCATAACGACTACACAAATTTTGAGTTCTGAATAGGCCCCATCTGCATAGCAACCTTTATGATTGTATTTCTCTGAATAGGCCACTTAGACTCAAATATATTAAACTTTCAGCTAACTGTCAGTTAAAAGGAAAATGTTGCATCGAAAAATTGACACATGAGTAATTTCAATGCTATATTTTTCATTTCAACTGACAGTTAAGTTAACAGACAGTTTGCTCAGAAATGAAAATACTCGTACTGGGCATTATACTCTGTTTGAAATAACGAAATAATTTTGACAGATAATTGAGGCGTCTTTTAGGAATCTGTTTTACACCAAAACATTTTCGATATTTAAAATGAAACGCCAATTGCAGAAAACAACAAATAACGTACAGCATTTACAAAGAATGAAATCATAATTGACATAATATTTGAGTGTAAACTGCACTTGATTACAGCGCATAGCAACCAATACAATCACAAGAATGTATCTGCCAAAATTCTTACGTTATTTAAAATATAGTACACTGGCTTGCAAAAAAATCGCGTACACCTACTTTTTGTTGTATTGAGTCGGTCTTGAATTTTAACTTGTCAATGTCACTAGCGTCAATTAAAATGTCAAAGTTAATAGAAAACGAGAAATACATACTTGATTGTTCTTTGATTTTTCGGGAATATATGTATAGGTAATTTAATAGTAACTTAAAACACAATGATAAAACTAGCTCTACAATAAAATAGTGACATGAAAATGACAACATTGACAACTCCATTGACAGTTGATTCAAAAATCGTATTTATATTGGGATTTTCAAATAAGAAAACGCTAACTAGCGGCAAATATTAGAACTGGAAACAGTGGTACACATTTGACATTTACATGAAACTACAACTATATCACTACAAAAACTTTATTATGCGTACTTGAATTATAAATAAAAAATACTAATAAATGAGAAAATAATACGAAAACTAAAGAAATACAATTGACAGAAATGCTACACTATTATTCACGAAAGATGACTATTCAAGGTCATTTGTTCGAAGAAAGAATACACTTCACTTTATAGCAGTAGCTTAGCAACATTTTGTATTAGAATGAGAAAGATCATTTGACCTATGTCTATTTAATTTATGTGGTGTAACAGATATATGTAAATAGCGGCATTACTTTCTAACACACTATAAATAATAATGACATATGTCGTAGAATTACCGATACCTAATTTTCTACTTCACTGCCCTCTGTCCTACTATTTACCCAGTGGCGTTGACGTTTAAATCAAATTATTATTCCTTGGTTTATAAGTTAAATCTATGTTTTTGTATTTTGCAAAAATATAAGTGAAGAACATAAATCTTTCAGAAAGGCATTATTTAGAAAGAAATATAATTTTCAAATGAATTATTCTAATTTTTTCAGTTAAATGTGTCCATAAATATTTCATGTTGCACGCCTATGCAAACGAAATGCAATGAAGTTGTCTGCAAGTAATATTATATCAGACGGTTCACAAATGACCTTGAAGAATCATCTTTCGTGAATAATAGTTTACGTTGACACACGTCAACAAAAAGTGTACCAGTGTTTAATGCGATCAGCGCCATCTCTTGATACTTGAAAATCCCAATAGCTACAAAAAGGTAAAAACTCGGTTACTTGATTATTAACGTGTACGCGATTTTTTTGCAAGCCAGTGTACTTACAATTTGTAGCAAAAATTAAGTTAAGAAATCATCGAAAATAGGGAAAATTCACTCACCACTATATTTGACTACTTTGACTTTGTTTAGATAGCAGTGCAGGCAAAGGTTTATCAGGATAAGAAATAAGACATCTATAATTCGAGGTAGAAAATCCATGAAACTTGACGTGGTATCATTATCTTTGGAATCTCCCGCACATGGATTGCCTACGCAGTAAAATTTTTATTAAAATAAATTCATTCTTCATTATTTAATTATAATATTGGTTGATTTGTCCCTATTTTCGATGCATATATTAGTTTTTTATGTAGATTTTATAAAATACTATTTATTTATTATTATTAAAATGAACTGTAGTAGAATTGACTTTACTTCATACTTTTACTTTGGTTACACTTAATTTACTTACTAGAAATAATTTAGTTAATACAATGGTAACTAGAAACACTGATACATTTAATTTGGAATAGGGGACTACACAAGTACAGTACAACTGATATTTGCATTTAGAATTTCGGAGAAACTGAAGTGACTCATATAATTTGAATAATGTATTAGCATGGGAAACTTTTACTTGCAGTGTATTAATACAAACTACTAAAGAAAAATATGTAACATTACTTCAAATTTTAAAATGTCTACATCTGACAAAAAAAAAATATACGTACTCTAATCGTACAGAGTTTCAATAATAAATTCTATAACGGTTTCCTATTAATATACAGCGTGTTAACACTAAGTCGTCACACCCGAAAATGGTAGTTAGAACTCATTAAAACAAACAACTTTTCTCAGTCCGAATTTTTGGATCATCATATCTCCCTTATTTTAAGGGTTATTAAAAAAAATTCTTTCTAAATTACCTTTAGGCCCTGTAACATATTTGCATTTACAATTATTTTTTATTTTTTCAAATGTCGAAATGGCGATCAATCAAAAATTTCAAAACAAGATTTTTTAATAATATTTATAAAATCCTTAAACTATCTACTACAACATTTGTCCTAAACATTATTTTCAATCTATCTAAAAAAGTCTTTATTCAAATTTAAATACATTAAAGTTAATCATTTGTGTGCGTATTTTGCATAATTTGCAATTTGTACGTAAAAATTGCGGAAACACAATGTTGTTTACTTCCGAAAGTCGATGGAGTGGTTATCAAAAAATCTTGTTTTGAAATTTTTGATCTATCGCCATTTTGTCATTTGAAAAAATTTAACAAATTGTAAACGCATATGTTATATATGGTACCGAAAGGTAATTGTGAGAGAATTTTTTTTAATAGTTCATAAAATAATGGAGTTATGACGATTTTTCAAAAAAAAGAACTCCAATAACTACGAACCGGGGCACCAAATCAAAAATCTGATGTGGCCAGCACATAACCTCTCGCCAGATATTTTACCTGGTTGTACGAATAAACCAAAAAATATTTTTAAATACAAATACATATATACATGTCTCACTACAAAATAATTCTCACACATATTTGCAAAATCTATGGGATATTTTAATATAAATTATGTACAATACATACATTTTCTTTATATTCAATATCCTGAAATTTTCTTTTTCTACTTTCCTTTTCTTTTTCTTTATATTTGTCATTTTTTCGCAAATTCCTTTTATATTCTTTTTTACGTATATTCTTTTGCGTTGTTAACTTTTTTTATTTTCATAATGATGTACAAATATTTTTGACAGTGGCATACAAATATTTTTGGCAGTGACATTTATGTGTCAATTACGAACATTTGAATTTCTTGCCTTGAAGAAGTTTGATCTGAGATTTTTTTCATCAAATTATTTTATATGCTTTTCTTTATCTCTAAATCTATAGAAGATATAATAATGAATTTATATTTATCGAATAAAGAATTTAATATAAGTATTTAAATAAATTTTCGATAAATAATATTTAGATAATTTTTTCTTGTAACTACTACTTCCGATTGTCCAATTGTTACCAAAACTTAACCAACTCTTCCCATTATTGATAGACTGCTGAATCCGTAGTTAAAAATGGCTTAAGTCTTATAGTATTTGAGAAATCGTGGATCCAGCATCCACATACACACACACCCACCCCCCCATACACACACACACACACACACACACACACACACACACAAACACACACACACACACACACACACACACACACACACAAACACACACACACACACACACACACACACACACACACACACACACACACACACTATCGTAAAAATGTTATAATCAGATTCTGGGGATCTTAAAACGTGCTTATTCACTAAAATCTGGATATGCGATTTTCAGCATGAATTCAATATCTCTCTTAGCGAGAGGTAAAAATTGGAACTAAGAAAAGCTATTTGTTTTAATGAGTTCTAACTACCGTTTTCAGGTGTAACGACTTAGTATTAACACCCTATATATTATAACAATTAAATTACAGGTCTCAAACTTAACCTTTGTGTGGTTTTTTACTATAACATATGATTGCATCTTTATTCCGAATTGAAACTGGGAGAAAATACGATATAGGTACACAAGGTGAACTCAAATTTCTCTGTGTAATGTATGTCCCATAAGTTTTGACACAAATTTTAACAATTTTTTTTAAATATATTTATTTAAAGTTTTGCAATAGTTAATAACTAACTGTTTCATAAGCAATAAAATTATAAACTTAAATTAAATAAAGATGGGCGTGTTCTTCCACAAGACGCAACTCTCTGCAGACACCTAGCAACGACCCTCTTTATTTAATTTAAGTTCACAGTTTTGTTGCTTATGAAACAGTAGTATTTAATTATTACAAAACTGTTGAATGTTGTTCCAAAACTAATGGGACATACGTTGTATTTAATAAACCCTCATTTTAATGGAAATAATTTTTAAGAAAGTTATGTTATTTTGTTATACAATTTGAAAAATACCATACTACTAGACCGGGACCTAGTGCTACGTGAAAAATGTATCATAGTATTCCAAATAGTGACCCCCTGGTAATTACTTTAAATATCCTGGCGAACGATTTGCTATTTTCCGTTCTACCTAGCTGTGGATCATGTTTTAAAAAATGATATTTTAGAATCTAGGTATTCTCTGTATAGGGCGCGAGCAGACACGTGACTCAAGGGACCTTGACGTGCTTAGAATCAGCTGATTTGTGTGCGCATGTCATTTTGACAAGAACAATGTCATGTCGACAAGACAAATGTTTTGACTTATTTTGATTTTTAACTTCTAAAATGTTATTATTTTTAATTTCATGTGTTTTACTGCCTAAAAATTTAAAAATATTAACATTTTAGCAATTCAAAATCAAAATAAGTCAAAACATTGGTCTTGTCAAATTGACAATGTTCTTGCCAAAATGACATGCGCACACAAATCAGCTGATTCTAAACACGTCAAGGTCCCTCGAGTCACGTGTCTGCTCGCGCTCTATAGGACCTGCATAAAATGACATTATATATATATACATATACATTGTAACGTGGAGCGGCCGCCGCTGTTACCACCGCCGTTGCCGCAGCAATGAGCGAGTGTCTATTTATAGCGATGACACAATCGCGCTAGCAGCCAGATTACGTAAACAAATATGCCACGATGTGTTTAATTACTTCCGGTCGCCTGAACCTTTTGTGTTCATTGTTATTATGTGGTCGAATATTCTAGAGCTCTCTGGAAGTTAATGGCAGCTATATAAAAAGGACGCAGCTATGCTCGGGAGTTAGTTATATAGTTACATAGTTAGTTACATGGAGAGACATATAGAGACATTCACATAGAGTGTTAGTGAAGCGCAGCTGTGTCGTGGTGAGCGTATGCAGTAGTGTCGAGTGGAGTAGGTACTCTGGAAGTTACTGGTATACTGGAATAGGTGTGGATGTGAATACTCGGTAGTGTTGACGAGTATTGGGAAGCTATAGTGTACGAGGAGAGTAACGGCGAGTCGGAAAATTACTGGTATACCGGGATAGCTGTGAAAAAGAATACTCGGTAGTGTTAAAGAATATTGGGAAGTTAGGTGTACGAGGACAGTAACGGCAAGTAGAAAAGTGGATACTCGGCAGTAGTGGTGAAGAATTGTGGCATACGGACAGTCGGTGATACTGAAGCTGTGGAAGTTAGACTGTCAGTTGAGTATGCTGTTAAATCAGTTGAGTATATAAAAGCTGTGGAGGTCGATAGGCGGCCAGTTGAACGTGATATAAATAAACAGTGACATAAATAGTTGAAATAAATAATTAGTAAGATTGTATAAATAAATAGTCGTGTTAATTGTTAAATAAATAAATAAATAAATAGTGTTAGTGTTGTCTAGTTAATTATAGTTTTAATTGTTTTTTTTTAATAATTGTTTAATATTAGTATATATATATATATATATATATATATATATATATATATATATATATATATATATATATATATATATATATATATAAAATGTAAATTGTAAATGGTAGCCGATAATAAATGCCACACATTTTCAATCGTTATAGGGAGCGCTAATGCCTTTTATTTCTATGTATTTTACCTATCAGAAATTATATATGCCATTCCATCCGGACTTTAGTCAACGGACAATTTTTACTCTAAAAGACACAAAAAATTCAGGTCCGATATAGAATACCTAGATTCTAAAATATCATTTATTTTACGAATTTGGGTCATGATCCACAACTGGATAGATCGTCTTTTTTTCGAGGAAGGCAGCAAATCGTTCTCCAGGGTATTTAAAATGCGCTCCAAGGGTCAGTATTTGGAATACCATCCAGTGCCGGCTTAACGGTGGGGCTTTCGGAGTCTATAGCCCTCGGCGATAGATACGTAAAGGGCGGTACACCGAGCAGAGCAAGTTTTTAATTTTTTTTAAATAAAAATTTAATTAAAGCAAATTTAAGAGCCAGGGGAAAAGGATGAATGTCCATTTTCTAGCAAAATGAGATGATTGGTACTTATAGATTAAAGGTGGGCGCTTTTAAATGGTATTTGTAAAGGAGGTAAAACGGTAACAAATCTAAGATACAGGCCTCAGAAATTGTAAGACAAGATCTAGAAAGGATGACGGTCCAAGCGTCAGAGTATAAAAAGATGAATGTTCGACAGCGATATGCGCAAATTACTTGGTCAGACGATTTCTGTTCAGTACTCGTACTGAATAGAAATTGGTTAAGCTAAAAGCGGTGTCAGTGGCTATCTGATGAGATTCCGTAACTCAGTAGTTAATTTTTAGCAACTGGTTAAAAATTTAACCAATTACGTACCTATATTGACATAATATAACAAACAATTGGATACAATTTTTAAGCAGTCGCTAAAAATTAACCACTGAACTACACAATTAATAAAACCACCAAACGACGCAAAAAGTTTGGACGAGTGACTGATGTAGCGAAAAAGCTTCGAATGCAAAGTCGTGAAACTGATAAAGATTTTTCCTGTGAACGTTTGAAATGTTCTATTAACCAACGTTTCAGAACCAATACGAAAATAACTTGTCATTGAATTTCAGAAATATGAGAGTTTTTGGACTTTCATAATTTCTACCTATGGTCTATTTCACGAGACCTTTCATTAAACAAGGACTTCGAATCGAAACTGAATCTAAACTGAATCGAAAACCGTAAACCGGCAAAAATAACGGAGAAATTCTGCTGGGTCCCACATAAGTTGAAACTTGACCCATCTGTGGGTATAATAATTTTAAGAAATGACCAATCTGAGTTTCGAAATAAGATTAAATACACTTTGTCATATTGTCATTCCAAAAACATTAGATGGGGTTTCAAACTTTAAAATTCGTTTAATGAAAAAACAAAATGTGTAACATTTATCTTTTTTCCCTTGGCTCTTGGCAGTTTGATGTTGGAAAAACGATCTTTTCTTTGTTGAGAATGGCGGTTTTTAAAAGTCAGCCCCGGGTGGCAAAATACTTTAAGTCGGCACTGATACCATGATACATTTTTCACGTAGCACTAGCCCTCGATCTATATTGCAAATATAAATTTGATGTTTGCCTATTTCGTTGTTATTAATTTATGATTCTATACGAGGTTTGATCACAAATATTCTGGAATTTTTGAATTTTGATAAACGCTGCAATACTTATTGCCACAACTTTGTAGAGAAGAATGCTCCACTACTGACTTGCTGTTATGTGACTTTCTTGTTCCCAAACATAAAGAGAATCCTAAATGGACAAAGTTCATTTCCAAAGTGTTTTGAGGATTAAAAAAACGCTGACAGGAGTATCTGGCGGAGACTATTTTAAATTCCGAGAACTTTTTGACCAAACCAGTATATGGGAAAAACTATTAAAAGGTATATGTCATTTCAGAGAATGTTTCCTATTAAATCAAGGATTTATTGTTTGTATCGTTCATTGTATTAAATAAATAAATAAAGTAAAAAGAACTTGCATCTGACGTATGCCCACCGTGGCAAAGAGCAAGTCGATTCAGTTTCTCTACCTCTGCGGGACGTTAACGAATTTCTTTCCGATTCAGGGGACGAGAATCTGTTGCGAGTTTCCACAGGGGAGCGCTTGTCCACGTACCCGAAGGTAGTATTCCGTCGCAGGGTCCTCTGTGCTGCTGAAGACTGGGTGGTAGTCATACTCATCTCCTTATTCTCTTCTAGTTGCACAAACGCCATACCCTTACACACACTAACAAAGATTACCAACAATATTTCTTTACAATTTCCATCACGAAAATTTTAAATGTCAGTTAAACAAAATAGAAAATCATGGGTCACTTTGACATTTCTTTGACAATACGGGCGTTTTCTTGTTTTTTCGCTATTTTATTCTGGGTTTAATGATTCTCTCACATTTTTTACCTTGTAATGTTTTGAGGTAAGGGTAATACAAAAATTGTTATAAGATGTAAATTTTCTTTCAGTTTTCCAAGATTTATTAACCAATTTATAATATTTTGAATTAACGTTTTGACTTTGACACTGGCATTTGTTGTCAATACCCTATTTTTAAATGTCTCAACAGTTACTATAGGTACGTTCAATAAGCCCAGCAAAACAAACAACCGGAAGTAAAATTTGTTGAACGACTTTGCTAGCCTAGCATTTGCTTGATTTGCTCGCAAGCAATCCAAGCCACAATTTTCTCGCTTGTCTTGCTAAGTGTCAAATATAATGGCGGGAAATACAAATTTTACATACATGAAGTTAACTTAAACTGATTCTATTTCTTTATTTGGCGTGTGTCTATCAACCACATGTAAAAAAGGCTTTGAGAGTTTTGTGATGGATGTTTATAACATTATTAAATTTGAAATATTTTTTTTATAGTCAATATAGCTTCTTCTAAATTAATCCCACTATCTGAAAATAAATATATAAATTTATTATCCATATGCTCGCAGACCAAGAAAAAAAAATACGACAGATACACAATTACCAGAATGTTATATTTGACATCTATATTCATTTCTCGATGACAGTTGTGGATGACAGTTCGTTATATAGCTAGCAAATCGTTCAGCGAACTAAGCAACAAGTCTCGTTTGCTTACCTAGCATTTGCTAGATTTGCTTACTTCATTGAATGCACCTTGTTAGAATGAAAATTAAACAGGAACATTCACGATATCTCGATAATTAATGGCTCTTATTACCTTCCGTCACCTTTAGGTAAGGAAGGTATTGACTTTGGTCAAAAAATTCGGTGGTGAGTTTTTGATGAATAAGCGCGTTTTAGAGTCCGTGGAATAAGATTTTATTATTTTTACGATAATTTGTTAAGTTAAAAGCATTATTTCTTGACTTTCTGATGATAATATCTACTTATTGGGTATAGGTAGCATTAATAAAATCACCAAACGATACAAAAAGTTTGTACGAGTGACTGATGTAGCAAAAAAACTCAGATTGCAAAGACATGAAATTGATGAAGACCTTACTGTAAACATTTGAGATATTCTATCAACAAAAACCGATTCGAAAACAACTTATATGCGAAAACAAAACTTTAGAAATTCTTCGGTAAAGTTCAAGCGTATCTTGCAGGTTGCAGTATTATTACATATCGATTTTTACCTTCCGTCACCTTTTTAGGTAAGGAAGGTATTGTCTTTGGTCAAAAAATTCGGTGGTGAGTTTTTGATGAATAAGCACATTTTAGAGTCCCTGGAATAAGATTTTATTATTTTTACGAAGTAGTCCGGCAAGGAATTTTGTTTTTTCCCGGGAAAATTCCCAGAAATTCCTGCAACTGCGATTTGCAGGAAAAAATATCCTGAATTTTTTTCCCGGATTATTTTTTAAATTTTATTTTAGATAATATTATACCTTGGCTCCTGTTATTTTGTTTTGCATGTTTGTGACTTATACCTGCCTGTTACCTACTCTTACTCCGTCAACAAATATTGTGATAAAACTATTATAATTACCCCTTAACCTTAAAATTAATTTTAATAAAAACTAAATACGTATTTCGAGAACTAGGTTCTCATTATCAGTAGTACAACAAGGGAAAGTTAAACAGAGTAGTCAAGATTACTCAACATGTCAACCATGCCAGAGGTCCTAACAACTCTGAAAAACAAGAGAGAGAACTGGGATTATATAGGAACGGGAGTCACAAGTGAATGATTACCTATAAACTAAGATAAATTTCGTCCAATAATAATGAGTCATTAAATTTTAAATCGTCCAATAAAATTTTTAACTTTGTAATAAATCGAAAAGTTTTGAGTTTGGTTGGTTCAACTTTCCCCGTGTTGTACTACTGATGATAAGAACTTAGTTCTCGAAATACGTATTTAGTTTTATTATAATATATTTTAAGGTTAAGGAGTAATTATAATAATTTTAGTAATATTTAACCTTAAACTCCATCTATTATTAATTTTTAAATATTGTGGTGCTACGAAATATTTAAAATTACATGGGAAATTTTTTTTAAAAACTTCTTGAGAATTTCCCTGGGAATTCCTGGGAATTTTTCCACATCATTCAGTTTCGGGAATTGACCCATCACTAACCGGAAGTACCCTCATTTGAAGATTTCAACAGATTTTCTTGAAAAAACGATGTTAAATATAATTTTTTCACATTTAATGTTATTATAAATATTAAAGAATATTTTATTCTCTGCGATTTGAATGCATTTTATACTTCATATTAAATGGATATGCTATGCTATAGGCACTGTGCACAAAAGTAGTCAGTGCCGAAAGCGGACAAAAATGTCAAAATGGTTATTCATTGAAACTTAGCAAGGTTATGTTTTATGTCAGAATAATTTTGCAATTTCTATTTTA